>JACEEZ010019598.1:5000-7500 GCA_016584305.1 Chionoecetes opilio | reverse complement strand
CATCATTTATCTTAAATCTATCTGTTCCCCATCCATCCCCCATCATTTATCTTCAATCTTCTGTATCCATCCATCCATCCCCCTCATTTTACTATCAAACTTCTGTATCCTCCACCACCCATCATTTACTTTCTCTATCTTATCCATCCATCCATCCCCCCTCTTTATCTATAAATCTATCTTACCACCCTCCACCATCCATCATTTATTAAAATTATCTGTTCCATCCATCCATCCTCCTCATTTTCTATCTCTATCTGTATCCTTCCATCCACCCATCATTTATCATCAATCTATCTGTATCCATCCTCCATCCATCCATCTTTTCTATCAATCTACTGTATCCATCCCCCCCATATTTATTTTCAACTATCTGATCCATCCCCCACCCATCATTTATCTATCAATCTATCTGTATCCACCCATCCCCCCAATTTATCTTAAATCTATCTGTTTCCATCCATCCCCTCATTTATCTATCATCTACGTACCATCCATCCATCCCCCATCTTTTATCTACATCTTCTGTATCCATCCTCCCACCCATCATTTTATCTATCAATCTATCTGTATCCTCCCCCACCCATTTTTTTCTATAAATCTATCTGTATCCATCCATCCACCCTCATTTTCTTAAATCACTGACCTCCATCCATCCACCCTCATTTATCTATCATCTATCTGTATCCATCCATCCATCCACCCATCATTTATCTATCACTATCTGTATCCTCGCATCATCCATCCATCATTTATCTATCAATCTTCTGTATCCACATCCACCCATCATTTATCTATCAATCTATTTCTGTATCCTCATCCATCATTCATTTATCTGTATCTGTGTTGTGTCTCTCAATCTTTGTGTGTAATCTATCTGTATCACAAAGTCTGCTAGCATCAATCTCTCTTCCATATACCATGATTTTCTATCAACCTATCTGTTCTGATCACCATATTTAATTAAATCGTTGATTCCACTCTTTATTGACAAGGACATCGTATCCATCCATCCATCCCCCATCTTTATCTATCAATCTGTCTGTATCCTCATCCATCCACCCATCATTTATCTATCAATCTATCTGTACCCATCCATCCATCCATCCCACATTTATCTATCAATCTATCTGTATCCATCCATCCATCCACCCATCATTTATCTATCAATCTATCTGTATCCATCCATCCACCCATCATTTATCTATCAATCTATCTGTATCCATCCATCCATCCACCCATCATTTATCTATCAATCTATCTGTTCCATCCATCCATCCACCCATCATTTATCTATCAATCTATCTGTATCCATCCATCCATCCATCCATCCATCTATCGATCTTTCTATCTACCAATCTATCTATCTATTTATCTATTTATCCCTCTATTCATCCATCCATCCATCCATCCATCCATCCATCCATCCATCCATCCTTCATTTATCTATCTATCTATCTATCTTTATCTATCTATCTATCTATCCATCTAGCATTGTGAAGCAGACTGACAGGCAGAAAGAAAGAAAGACAAACATAGATAGTCAGACAGACAGACAGATAGATAGACAAACAAACGAACAAACACAGACAAACACACAGACAGACAGACACCTAAAGCACAGTCTTAGCGCATAGAGTCCAATTAAATCAATAATTATACGTATCAGCATTATATAAATCCTCTATTCTTTTTTCTAATCTTATGCTTATTACTGATTTCGTGGATTCGTTGTTCTATTACTAATTAGACAACCACCACCACCACCACCACTACCCTATCTCTCTCTCTCTCTCTCTCTCTCTCTCTCTCTCTCTCTCTCTCTCTCTCTCTCTCTCTCTCTCTCTCTCTCTCTCTCTCTCTCTCTCTCTCAAACAACAACAATAACAACAACAACGACTTAAATCATGAGTTTATCCATGGACATTATTTTATTTATATATATATTTGATACTTATATTGCATGGACATGACTAACCGAATTTAAACGATAAAATGACATGTCATCCACCATCTCTCTCTCTCTCTCTCTCTCTCTCTCTCTCTCTCTCTCTCTCTCTCTCTCTCTCTCTCTCTCTCTCTCTCTCTCTCTCTCCTCTCTCTCTCTCCCCTCCTTTTCTCTCTCTCTAACACACACACACAACCACACACAAAACAAAAAACCCCACACACACCTTTCCTCCCCCTTCCATTCAAAGCCAGTGTTGCAATATAGATTTACGTGTTAAACTAAAGACTTCCAAGACCAAAATACACCACTAATCCCCTATTCCTCCCCTCTCCCCCTCCTCCCCAACCCCCACCCTTCCCCCCTCACCAGACCACACTCTTATAACTGGATCACTCACCACTCACCACCCTATGTAAGGCATCTCCGCAGTGTTGCCAAGTGAATCGTACGTCTGGCATTCCCGTGTTTTCCTGTTGCTGCCGTCGCCACTGATATCCGGGAAGCGTTGTCGTACGGTGGTTTAGAGAGAGAGAGAGAGAGTTGTCATTG
>JACEEZ010019596.1:20251-47960 GCA_016584305.1 Chionoecetes opilio | reverse complement strand
ATGAAAAACCCACTCTTCCTATAAACACAAAGTCCTATGACAACCACTTTCCCCTTAAACAGGGAAGTCCTATGAAAAACCACCCCTTCCCAAAATAATTAAAAAACACCCCAAAGTCCTTTTACAACCACTCTTCCCAAAACACGAGCCCCAATGACAACCACTTTCCTTAAAAAAGAGTCCTATGACAACCCCCTTTTCCCCTTTAAATTTACGGGGCCCCTTTTACAACCTTTCCCTTCCCAAACACAAAGGCCCCCCCCCTACCCGAAAACCCACTCTTCCCAAAACACAAGTCCAATAAACAACACTCTTCCCTAAAACACAAAGTCCTAGGGACCCCCCACGTTTTACCTATAAACCGAGCCCTATGAAAACCACCCCCCCCCAAAACCCACAGTCCTATGAAAACCAAACTCTTACCTATAAACACGAGCCCTATGACAACCCCCTTTTTCCCCCTAACTATATATACTATTTTAAATTTTTTTTTTAAAAGTTTTTTGGGTTTTAATTTCGTTTTTTTTAGAATTTTTTTTTAATTTTTTTTTTTTTTAAAATAGCAAAAAAAAAAAAAAAAAAAAAAAAAACCCCAAATTAACTATAAAAAATTATGCTATATTGTCGGGAACGTATTTAAGAAACTTTTGGGGGGGGGATGAGGAAAAAAATTAAATTTTTTTAGGACCCCAAATTAGCGTTTTTACAGTTTTTATCCATTTGAAATTTAAAATTAAACACAGATGGGTTATGGGGACAATATCTATATTTTTTTAAAAAACCCAAAATTTTTTCCGACAAATTTTTAAAGGGGGGTGATGTCAAAAATTTTTTTTTTTTTTTAATGACTCGTGCACCCTTGCTATATTTCAGATCATCGGGATTTTTTTTCATATGTTAGAATTTAAAATTTTTAAATTTAATAGGAGTTATATTTTTAAAATAAGTTGAAAATGTTTTTGTTTATAAAATTTTAAAAAAAAAAATACATTACAGGGGGCCGAGCGAATATTTAAAAAGGTCTAAAAAATCACTAATGGGGTGCTCAAAAAAGATTTTTATCGAAATAAAAAATATAAAATAAAGGGTACTTTGTACCTAGGGAATTTTCTGAAAATGAATATTTTTCTCATTTAGGAGCTGAATTGAGGCATTTAAAATATTTTAAACTTTTTCCTACGTTTGGAAATGCTATTAAAAATAGTTAATTAAAGGGTCCAGCGACATCCTGTCAAAAAAAAGATCTTCGGGGACTTTTATAGTTTTCCCCCTCTTTTGACTTGAATATTGAAAATGAAATCCCCCAAACGTTCACAAGTGTTTTTTGAGAAAACTTAAATTTTTTTTGGTTTTGGACGGGAATTTCGGCTATTTTGGGTTAAAACCTCCTTTTTTCGTCGTTGTTTTTTTGAATATGAAAAAACATGGGTCAATATTTTTGGGAGAGTTACTTTTAAAAAAAAGTTCCCAAAATCAAGAAAAATTTGCCCTCTTTTCACCATAAAAACAAAATTTAACGAAAAAAAAATATATTTGGCTTTAATCAAAAAAAGAATGACCTTTTCCTTTTTAAAAATGAAACCTTGGGGACTTTTTCACCTTTTTGGGTTTTTTAAAGATAGAGTTTTCAAAGAATAGTATTTTTTGTTTTAAAAATTTGGTGCCTGCGGCAATAATTAAGGCTAATATCTCATTCACTTTTTTCCTTAAATTTAAAAAATTTTGAATTTTGAATTTTTAGAATGCTAATGTTACACGTATAAAAGGTAGATTATTTTTAAAATAAATTTTATGGTTGTTTTTTACAAAAGCTTAAACTTTACATTTTGATTTATTTTTTCATAATCGTTTGATTTTTTTTTTCCATTTTTGATTTTATAAAAACAAAACGGCGGTTCTAGGCCCCTCCACCCAACGTAAACTTTTAATGGTAAAAAAAAAAAAAAATTTATGAGTGATTTAAATATATAAAAAAAAAATTATTGGGGCCCCCAAAAAAAATTTTTTTTTTTAAAAATTTGACATCATTCGCGCAATTGCCCAGTAGAGTATTTTATTTTCACATAAAAAAATAAAACGTTTCTAAATTTGAAGCTTATTTTTGGAATAATAGGGGTTTTCAAAATGTGCCTTTGCATGATTTTTTCCTTTGAAAAAGTCCATTTTCCAAGCATTAAAATTTTAACAGTATTTAGTTTTATTTCCATGAAAATGTAACAGCATATAGACAAAAAATATAGTTGATTGGGGAAAAAAATTTCATTGCTTTATCTTTAAATTTGTCTTGGAGTTTAGGGACTTAAAAAATGTAATAATTTTCAGTCCTTTTTACCCCCCCAAAAAAACTTTATTTCAATTGGGTTTCCTGCGAAAAAAGGGCAAGGGTTTTTTTTTCGTGAATATTTTTTCCCGAAAACAAAATTTAATATTTTTTTTTTTTAGAATCTAAAAAATGTACGTATAAAAAAAGATAGATTTTGTTAAAAGGGAAATTTTATTTGGGTTTTGTTACAAAAGCTTAAAAAATGGCCCTTTTAATTTTAAAAATTTTCAAAAAATTTCAAAAAGGTTTTAATTTCATTTTTCTTTTTAATCTTTTAATGGGGGGCAGTAATAAGGCCCCGCCACCCCCAAAATTATCTGTTTTTTTTTAATAAAAAAGGGAAAAATATGATTTATTTTAAAATTTGTTAAAAAAATTTATTTTTTTCCCATTTTCCCCCAAAATTTTTTATTAAAAACGACATCATTCGTGCACTAATTTTTTCCCCAAAATAGTTTAAACTATAACTATAAAAAATATATACGTTTTTTCAATGAAGGGTTAGAAAAAGGAAAAAAAAGTGCCGGAAAAGGTACCTTTGGGATGAGTTTTTTTCCATGTAAAAAATACATATTTTTTAGAAATTTTTAAAATTTTTAAAAAATTTTTACTCCCATATATATGAAAAACCCATAAAAGCTTCTAGACAGTAGATAGTGCATAGAGAAAGGGAAATTTTATTGCGTAAACTTAATTTTTCCCTTTAGTGTTATAAAACTTAAAAAATGGTAAAAATTGGGAGGGTATATCCCCCCCAAAATTTTTAATATATGCAAGAAAAAAAAGATTTTTTTTTTGGGAAATCAAAAGACACATTTGATTCTAAAAAAATAAGAGTGAATTTTATGACTGAATGAACCTACCTTTTGAAACGGAATGACTGAAAATCTTCAAAAAAGTGATTTTAAGCTCCCTTTTTGAAAAAAAAAAAATTATAGAAAACACATTTTTTTTATTGGGTTCTTCAAATGGTTAAATTGAGGTATATACAACTTTCTAAAAGTTTAAAGTAAAATTTAAGTCTTATTTTTCCCTTTGGGGGTGAAAAGGGGAGGGGCCATAGAAAAGCGAAAAAAAAAAAAAAAAAAAAATCCTTTTTTTAAACCAAGGGGCCCCCTCAGCGCTGTTCTGTGGGACAAAATATAGTGGGGTAACTCAATGATATCACCAGTAAAAAAATGAAAAAATTTCCCTCCCTAATTTAAAGAATAGAGGGTAAAAAAAGTGTAAAAAAAAACAAATTTTAAGAGTTACCCCTCTCATTTCTTTTTTTAAAATACCCATACTGGGGACTAATTTAAAAATTCCACACTAAAACCCTTAAATGCAACCATTTGTAAAACCCCAATGAAAACTTTTTTTTTAATAATAGTCAAAAATTTTTTTTAAATTTAAAACCCATTTTTTTTAATTTTCAGCAGTCTCCCTCAAACCCCCAATTAACATATGGACAAAAATTATTCTATCATATTTCGAGTTTTGAAAAAAATTAGGCAAAAAAAAAAAAAAAAAAAAAAAATGCCCAAAAAAAATATAAGAACGTTATTTTTTAGAAACATTTTGGGGAAAAAAAATTTTTCCTGTGGAAACCTGAAAGGGAAAGGGTCCGTAGGCAAAAATTTTCCCAAAAGGGGAAATTGTCCGGGAGGCCCAAAATTTTTCCGGTAGGCAAAAATTTTCCGGTAGGCAAAAAGTCGGTAGGCAAAATGTCGGGAGGGAAACTGTCCGGGGAGGCAAATTTTCCTAGGCAAATTGTCCGTAGGGAAAATTTTTTTGTAGGCAAACTGTCCGGGAGGAAAACTGTCGGCCAGGAAATTTCCCCCAAATATATATATATATAAAATATATTAATAATTTTATATAATAAATTTTATATTATAATTAAAATATATATATTTTATATAATATATATATATATATATTTTAATTTTTTTTTACAAATTTTATTTAATTTTTTTATATTTATATATTTTTTTTTACCAAAAAAGTTTTTGATCTTAATTTCTTTTCCCCATTTTTTTTACCCCCAAAAATTTTAAATTTTTAAAATTTCCAAAATCCACCCCTTGATTATAAAAATTATATTAAACCTCTCTCATTTAAATTGTGTTTTTTCCCCCAAAAATTTGGGTTTGCCCCCCGGTTTAATTTAAAATATCTCCCACGCTAAAAAATTTTTAAAACCCTTAAATTATTCCCGTAAAAAAAACCCGGGCCCCTTCCTTTCCTTCCTTTCCCCTTTTTTTTCCCCATTCCCTTTTTTTCCCCCTTTCCCCCTCCCTTCCCAATTAATTTACTGGGAGAAAATATCAATAAACCCTTTTCCCCTCCCTCCCTTTTCCCTTTTTAAAACCCTTTCCTTCCCCACTTTTTTCCTTTTTTAATTCCTTATTTTTTTCCCTCCTTCCTTTTTTTTTCCTAATGTTGTCCCCTTTCTCCCTCCCTTCCTCCTCTTTTCCCTTTCCTCCTCTCCTCCTTTCCTCTTCACCCCATCCCTTCCTCCTCTCCTCCTTCCTTTTTTTCCTTTCTCTCCCCTTTCTTTTCCCTTTCTCCTTTTTTTCCCCCTCTCTCCTCTTTTTCCAAACATTTTCCTCTCTCTTTTTTTTTCTCTCTCTCCTCTCTCTCTCTCTCTCTCTCTCCCCTCTCTTTTTCTCTCTCCCCCTCTCTCTTAAATACATTACGAACATGTTCCATTAATCATCTCAATTAATATTTTGTGCTACAAGTCCTTCATATTTCTATCCCAGTCCAGCTTTAGTAGTAATTAACGAATTGGTCTTTTTTCTCTCTTAATTTATCTATACATACGTTGTATCCTAATTTGTTGCTTAACTATATTATATATGCTTTTCTGCTGTGTTTTCCTAGATAATTATTATATGTTTTTTATATCCGCTGCCGCAATCCTTATCTAATGGGATGTTTTTTGACGAGGCATGGCGGTGTCTGCCCTAAAGTTGGAAGAGAGAAAGTGAAAAGAGAAGATAGAAAAGAGGCAATGAAAATAAGACAACTCAAACTTCTCGTATCTCAAGGGAAACAGAAAAAAAAATTGACAGCAGATGGAATAGAAACAAGATACAGAAAGGAAGCAATGGAAATAAAACACTAGGTAAAAACATCACCTATTTAATCATTTACTGACTTGCTGTGGACCCTACCCTCAAAAAAATTATAGAAAAAAATAGACACAGGACGGAATAGAAGCAAAACAGAATAGAATAGAGCAACCAGGTGGATGGGAAACAATGGCCGGGGATCAGCCTGGGAGAAGAGAGCAGTAACCTGAAGTCAAGGCAATATATGTGCATGGATTTGCCCGCCTCCACCTCCCCAACACAGACTGATGCAGGTCTTATCCGGGAGGAGATGGGCGATTCCACTGTCCTGAATGAGGCTTGAAGGAATAGGGGGAGAGGGACGCGAGGATGCTGAGGGAATGGGTGATGGGTGATGGTTAAGAAAAAGGGATATAAAGGGTGAGGAAAGGAAAAAAGGATGATTCTTGTATGGATGCATAGAAAAAAGGAATATGACTTGGTGTTAAAAAGGTTTATAAATGATGTGTTCTAAGATGGAAGAGATGTATGAGGGAGAGAAGATAGATAGATAGGAGGGAAGAGAGAAGAAGAATGAGGGAAGGCTGGGTAGAGCAAGATCAATGTTTAGAAAGATGGGGGGGGGGGAAGGAGGAAAAGGGGGGGAAGGCAAAGTTTTCCCCCCCCCCTTTCCCCCCCTTTTTTTTTTCCCCCCCCCCCCTTTTTTTCCCCATTATAAATTTTTTTTTTTTTTTTTTTTTTTAAATCCTTTTTTTTTAAAATTTTTTTTTTTTGGGTTTTTTTTCCCCTTTTTTTTTTAAATTTTTTTTTTTTTTCCCCTTTTAAAATTTTTTTTTTGGGTTTTTTTTTTTGGGGTTTTTTAAATTCCCCCAAAAAAAAAGGGGTTTTAAAAAAGGGGGGGAAAAAAAAAAAAAAAATTTTTTTGGGAAAAGAAAAAAAAAAAAAATAAAACCCCAAAAAAGGGAAAAAAAAAAAAAACCAAGGGGAAAAAACAAAAAAAAAATTTTAAAAAAAAACCCCCCCAAAAAAATTTTTTTTTTTTTTTTGGGAAAAAAAAAAAAAAAAAAAAAAAAAAAAGGAAATAGAAAAAAAGGGGGGGGAAAAACCCGGGGGGGGAAAAGGGGGGCCCCGGGGAAAGGGAAAAAAAAGGGGGCCCCCCCAAAAGCCCCCCCTCCCCCGGGGGGGGGGGGGGGGGGGGCCCCTTTTGGGGAGGGGGGGGTTTGGGGGGGGGGAGGGGGGTTAAAAAAAAAAAGGGTTAAAAGGGGGAAAAAAATTTTAAAAAGGAAAAAAAAAAAAAAGGGAAAAAAGGTTTTTTTTTTAAAAAAAAAATTTTTTTAAAAGGAAAAATTTTTTAAAGGGGGAAAAGAAAAAAAAGGGGGGGGAAAAAAGGGGGGGGGGAAAAAAGGGGAAAAAAAAAAGGGGGGGGGGGGAAAAAAAAGGGGGAAAAAGGGGAAAAAAAAAAAAGGGGGGGGGAAAAGGGGGAAATTTTTCCCCCCCTTTTTTTGGGGGAAAAAATTTCCCGGTTTTTTGGGGGGTTTTCCTGGGCCCCGGGGGGGAAAAAAGGGGGGAAAAAAAAAAAGGGGGAAAAAAAAAGGGAAAAAAAAAAAGGGGGGTTTTTTTTTTTTGGGGGGGGTTTTAAAAGGTTTGTGTGTGGGGGTGGTGGGGTGTGTGTGGGGGGGGTTTGTGTGTGTGTGTGTTTGTGTTGTGTGTTTTTGGGGGTTTGGGGGGGGGGGGTTTTGTGTGTGGGGGTTTGTGTTTTGGTGTGTTTGGGTGGGTTTTGGGTGTGTGGGGGGGGGGGGGGGGGGGGGGAAAAGGGGGGGGCCCAAAAGGGAAAAAAAAAGGGGGGGAAAAGAAGAGAGAGGGGGAGGGGGGGGGGAAAAAAAAAAAAAAAAAAGGGGGGGGGAAAAAAGGGGGAGAGAGGAGAGAAGGAGAAAAAAAAAAAAGGGGGGAAAAGAGGAGAGAAAAAGAGGGAGAGAGGGGGAAAAAAAAAGGGGGGAGGGAAAAAAAAAAAGGGGGGGGGGGGGAAAAAAGAGAGAAGAGAGAGGGGGGGGGGGGGAGAAAAAAGGAAAAGGGGAGAGGGGGGGAAAAAGAGGGGGGGGGGGAAAAAAAAAAAAGGGGAAAAAAAGGGGGGCCCCCCAAAATTTTTTTTAAAAAACCCCCAAATTTTCCCCCCCCTTTTTTTTCCAAATTTTGCCCCCGGGGGGGGGGGGGGGGGCCCCCCGGGGGGGGGGGAAACCCCCCCCCCCCCCAAAAAAAAAAAAAATTTTCCCCCCCCCGGGGGAAAAACCCCCCAAAAAAAAAAGGCCCCAAGGGTTTCCCCCCCCCCAAAAAAAATTTTTTGGGTGGGGGGGGAAAAAGAGAGAGAAAAGAGAGGGGGGGGGGGGGGGGGGGAAAAAAAAAAGAAAAGAGGGGGGAGAGAGGGGGGAGGGGGGGAAAAAGAGGGGAGAAAAAAAAAAGGGGAGAAAAAAAAAGGGGGGGGGGGAAAAAGGAAAAAAAAAAGGGGGGGGAAAGGGAGAGAGAGAGAGGGAGGGGGGGGGGAGAAAAAGGTTTTTGGGGGGAAAAAAAAAAAAAAGGGGGGGGGGAGAGAGAGAAAAAAAAAGGGGAGGGGGGGGGGGGGGGGGAAAAAAAAGGGGAGAAAGGGGGGGAAGAAAAAAAAAATTTTTGGGGGGGGGGAAAGAGGGAGGGGGGGGGGGGGGGGGGGGGGAAAAAAGGGGGGGGAAGAGAGAGGGGAAAAGGGGGGGGGGGGGGGGGGAAAAAAAAAAAAAAAAAAGGGGGGGGAAAAGGGTTTTTGGGGGAAAAAAACCCGGGAAAAAAACCCCCCCAAAAACCAAAAACCCCTTTTTGGGGGGGTTTTTAAACCCCCCCCCGGGCCGGTTTTAAAAAAAAATTTAAAAGGGGGGGCCCCCGGGGGGGGGGTTTTTTGGGGGGGTTTTTTTTTCCCCCCCCCTTTTTCCCTTTTCCCTTTTTTTTCCCTTTTTTGGGTTTTTTTTTTAATTTTTTTTTTTTTTTTAAAAAGGGGGGGGAAAAAAAAAAAAAAAATTTTAAGGAAAAATTTTTTTTTTTCCCCCCGGGTGTTTTTGTTTTTTTTTTTTTTTTTAAAAAAAGGGAAAAAAAATTTTGGGTTATACAGTATAAAAAAACGTCAAAGTGAAGTGCAGGGGGGAAAAACGGAGAGCAGACAGCTGAAAAAAATAAAAAAAAAAGGGACTTAAAGCTTACAGAAAAAGGGCGAAAATATAAGAAATCGTCCGGGTTTATAAAAAATTGGGGGAATACTATTTTAACGATGCCTTGGTTTAAAAACACCTAAATTTGAGGGCTTTAAAAGGGGTTCTTAAGGGTGATATCAACAGGGTTTTTTTTTTTCCCTTCCCTTTTTCATTCCTTTTACCACTTTTATTTGTTGTTATTAATGTTTTAAAAAAATGCTTAAAACCCAAAAACCCCCTTTATGTTATTGTTTTATCGCTAAACTTGTAATTTTATTTTTTTGGGGTGAAAAGGGGGGGGGGGGTGGGGGAAGGGTTTTTTTAGGGGTGGAGGAGGGGGGTGGAGGAGGGGGGGTTTTGGGGGAAGCAGGGGGGGGGGTGATTTGGGGAGGCCCTTTATAAAGAACCCTCCCCAATATTAAAAAAGGCGCCCATTACTAGCGCCCAAAAAACATTCTTTTTTGGCCGGTGATATGGTGGGGGGCCGTTTATACCCCAAAAGCCCAATTTGGGGAGAAAGGCTTAAACAACATAAAAAACCCCACAAAACACAAAACAAACCACACCCCACAAAACTTTAAAAAAATGAAATTTTTGGCAATTTTTTTTTAAACCAAAGGGTTAAAAAAAAAATACAGTGAAAAACCCAAATTAAAAATTAAAAAACCACAAGGGGGCAGGGGGGTTTTGGCGTCTGTTGGGGGGGCGGCGGGAAACCTATGTGTTTAAGGGGGTAAACCCACCGCTGCCAAACCAAAAATGTTTTTAAGGGGGGCAAAAACCCAACTCCTGCCACCCCCAAAAAATTTTTCTAAAGGGGGCAATCCCAAGGTTGCCACCATTAAGGGTTTGGGGGGGAGGCCCATAAAAACCGTGGGGCTTAAATAACCGGACAAAAAGTTTTCAAAAATCGTTACCCCCCCCCTTCCCCCCCCGGGAAAAAGGTGCCAGAAAAAAAGGAGGGGCCCGAAAGTTCCAGACCCGTTGGGGGTGGGAAGGAAGAGAGGGTGAAGGCCCAGGGAACCCCAAAAAAAAAAAATCCCTCACCTTTTAAAAAACCCCCGGGGCACCCCCTTTCCCCCCTTTTCCCCTTTCCTTCCCCCCCCCTTTCCCCCCCCTTTCCCCCGGGGGGAGGTCCCCCTTTTTTTATTTCCCCCTTTCCTTTTCCCTTTCCATCCCCTCCCCTTTAAATTTTTAAAAAAAAAGGGGGGGGAAAAAAGGGTGGTTTTTTAGGGAGCCCCAAAGGAGGAGAGAGAGAGAGAGAGGAAAAAAGAGGAAGAGAGAGGAAGAAAAAGATGGGGGAGAGAGAGAAAGAGGAAGAGGAAAGAGAAAAAAGGAAAAAGAGGAAGGAAAAAAGAAAAAAGGGGAGGGAAGAGGAAAAGAGAAAAAGAAAAGGAAAAAGAGGAGAGAAAAAAGAGGAAGTGAGACGAAGGGGAGATGAGAGAGGATGGAGAGAGAGAAGAGAAGAAGAAGAGAGAAGGAGAGAGAGAGGGGGAGGAAAAAGAGAGAGAGGGGAGAGAGAGGAGAAGGAGAAGGAGAGGAAGAAAAGAGAGAGAGAGAGAGTTTTTCCCCGAGGGTGTTTCTTCCCGTGAATGATTGATGTTTGCAGAGGGGAGGTGCAGATTTGTGTTGTGGGGTGCGTGTGGTGTGGTGGGGCGTGTGGTGGTGTGCGGTGGGGTGTGTGTGTATGTGGGGTGTGTGTTTGTGTGTGTGGGGTGTGGGGTGGTGTGTGTGGTGTGGGTGGTTGGGGTGTGGTGTGTGAATCCTCCTTTTTAACCCGTCCCTTGATAAAGGGGACCAAAAAGGTGCAAAACAAAAACCCGGGCACGAACCCCCAAAAACCTTTGCCTTATCTCATCCCATTCCTCCCCTCCAAAAATCCCAAATCGGGGGGTCGCTTCTCCCACCATTTTCACTTCACTTTCATATTCACCGTTTTCCTTTTCTCGGTGGAGGGAAAAGGGGGGGAAAGGCAGAAAGCATGTATTCGCTTCACAAACATTCAATTCATTTTTTTTTCCACACCACTGGCATAGCGGCAGCCAGGTACAATTTCCCATACGTTTGGACACAACACACCACCACCACTATCCCCATCCCACCACACCACCAACCACCACTACACCACCACCACTAGACCACCACCACCACCCCCCACCACCTCCCATACCACCACCACCACCCCACACCCACTACCACACCACACAACCACTACCCACCACCACAACAAGACCACCCCCACCACCATCACCACCAGACAACCCCCAAATACCACCACCACCACTAGAACACCACCACCACCACACCACCACCACCACCCACTACCACCACCACCACTAAGACCAAACCACCACCACCCACCATCACCACACCACCCACACCACCACCAACCACCACTACCACCAAACATCACCACCAAGACCACCACCACCACCACCACCACCACCACCCAACCACCACCACACCAACCACCCACCACCACACCACCACCCCCACCACTACCACCACCACCACCACCACAACCACCACCACACCACCACCACCACCACCAACCACCACCATCACCACCAAACCACCACCACCACCCCACCACCACCACCACCACCACCACCACCACACCACCACCACCACACCACCACCACACCACCTACCACCACCACCACACCACCACCACCACCACCAAAAACCACACCACCACCACCACCACCACCACCACCCCCAAAAACACCACCACCACACCACCAACACCACCACCACCGACACCACACCACCACCACCTCCCACTACCACCACCACCACCAACACCACCACAACCACCACCACCACCACAACCACCACCACCACCATCACCACCACCACCCCCCACCACCACCACCACCACCACACCATCCCACCCAACCACCACCACACACCACCACCACCACCACCACCAACCAACCACCACCACACACACCACCATCCCCACTCCACCACCACCACCAAGACCACACACCACCACCACCACCACCACCACACCACCACCACCCAACCACCACCACCAACCACCACCACCACCACCACACACCAAGCACACCACCAACCACACCACCAACCACACCACCATCCACCAACCACCACCACCAACCACCACCACCACCACCACCACCACCACCCACCCCACCACCACCACCACCACCAACCACCTCCAACTACCACCACCACCACCAAGACCACCACCACCACCACCATCACGTCTATTGCCTGTTGCTGCCACTAGTCCTCTTCCTCCTCCTCCTCCTCCATCAACTCTTACCACAACCTCCTATTTCTTCTCCCTTCTCCCTGGCACTTGTCCCAAACACGTGTAACCTTATACCAGGTCGTATTTTTTTCCTTCCCTTTTCCCATCTCTTTCTCGAAACCCAAGACAGTTCCCACTTTCAACTTCCACAACTTAATATGTTTTTTTTCCTCTCTCACTTTTTTTTTTTCCCATGCAGGCAGACATTTTTCCTTCCCAAACATCCCGAGTTTTTATATTTTTATCTATTTTCTGCTTCTTCTATAATTTTCACATTTACAATGTATTTCTTCTCTAAACGATAGCACAGTATATAAGCCGTTTGTGTTACTGAGGAGTGAAATAAGGAGCAAATTCCCGCAGGCCCGCTAAGGAAAATCGCATTACCATAAAGACTCACGATAGAAGGAACTGCGTAGTGTTTACCCGTATGACACATGTATTAAGGAAAGCTTCTTACCGTGAATGGCCTGATGCTGCTGGTGCCAAAAGGGGGTTGAGGCGGAGGGGAAAGACGTCTATGTTCGTCAGTTTATCCTTACGTACTGCTGGGGAGAAAAGGATTAGGTAAATTACTCTGACCTCTATGACATCCTACAAAGGGCTCAAAATAGCTTAGCCTGTTAGTGTACTGCCGCACTTATAGGAAGAGAAAATTAGGTTATGAGTAATATATATATATACGACTGTTTCCCGTTTTGAAATATTATGGCAGAATTTAATGGACTCTATTTCCGCCTTAAATGCATGCAGGTTATAGTAACATGGGAATGTACGTGAAAGGCTTGCAGAGTTTAAATGTGCATGTATGGAATAACATGTTTAATAGGGACAATATGGCTCTTAGTACTATTTCATTATTTTTTTCCCTAGATGTAAAGGAAATGGAGTAAAACACATAACTATACACACTAAATGAGCTGAGACTGAATACTCTTAAATCAATTGGCTTTAATAGATAGCTGGTCAGTTAATCTTGGAATACTCTGCCTTTATCCATCTGCCTACATACAGAACGAGGGATATGTGCTTTATTCCTATCTTTATCCAAGCCTAAGACACGGGGGACGAGCAGTGACACCCAGTTGTTGATTGACTTATAGTAATTCAATAGTGAGGGAGTGTCAGAGTCATCCATCACGGGTGTCGGGGGTGTGAGGGCCGGACGAGGACGCTGTGTCTTGCTGCCTTGGTCTCTTGCTGCTTTACTTACTCATGCTCCTGGTGGTGTAATTGTTGTTGTTGTTTTTGTTGCTCTTTTGTTGGTGGCGTTGTTTGTTGTTGTTGTTGTTATTGTTGTTTTTGTGTGTTTGTTTGTTCGTTGTTGCTGTTGTTTGTTGTTGTTCTTGTTACCGTAGATAACACTAAAGTCGCCAGGACAACGTTTTTTTCGATGTACAGACGTCTGGTGGCGTTAATACTTACATTTCTACATCCATGCTTTCAGAAAAGTTAGAAGGGGCTATTTGGAAAGTCTGTGTTATTTTGTGTCTTCATCTGTATTATATTATGGCTATAAATGAACAAATTACAAAAATATCACCGGAGTGGCGACCAACAATAAGGTCGCCAGTTAGTATTTATGTTCTGAGTGTCTTCCCGCCGTCGTCGTCGCGGGAAAAAAAAACGAGTAGGGAAATTTGAAACCGTATATACTTGCAGATAAAGTACAAAACAACGTTGAAACAGTGTCATTACACAGTCATGATATAAACTACTGTGTATCATCTTCAGTGGCACATACAAACAGTAGTTTATGCCCATAATTCGTAAAAATCCGGGGGCCTGGCGACATTTTTGGGAAAACTGGGACTAAAGTGGGTTTCTACGGTAGAAATTATGTTGCAAATTTTAGCTGCAATTACTATTTTTTCTATTTTAATTATTTTTTAAAAAATTTTTCATAATTTTTAACCTTTTTTATATTGTTTACAGTCGGGCCTCTTTTTCCCTTTTGTAATATTAATTTTAAACATTAAACCCTTAATATTTGTTCCTTAAATTTTTTGTCGTTTTCCATTTTTATCAGTCAGTTTTGCCGCGGGTTTCCTCAAATTTTTTTCCCTTTTTTTCAACCCCATTTACAAAAAAAATTAAAGTTGTATATTGTATTAAACTACAGGGGGGGAAAAAAACCCGAAAAGTAATTTTTTTTAAACTTGATGGTGTGTAGACTAATTTGATTTAAAAAACTCTTCCAAATTCATTACTCAAATTTTTGTGTGGTGTTTGTGTGTGTGTGTGTGTGTGTGTGTTGTGTGTGTGTGGGGTGTTGTGTGTGTTTGTGTGTGTGTGGGTGTGTGTGTTGTGTGTGTGTGTTTTGTGGGGGTGTTTTGGGGTGGTGTGGTTGTGTGTGTGTGTGTGGGGTTTTTTTGGGGTGTGTGTGTGTGGGTGTGTTGGGGTGTGTGGGGTGTGTGGTGTGTGGGTGTGTTTGTGTGTGGGGTTTGTGTGGGGTGTGTGTGTGTGTGTGTGTGGGGTGTGTGTGTGGGGGTGGTGGGGTGTGTGTTGGGGGTGTGTGTGTTTGTGTGTGTGTAAAAAGAAGCTTATTTTCCCGGGAATCCCCTTTTTTTAACCCCCATGTCATCCCTATCTTGGTTTATCTCCAGGAAAAGGGCTCTTTGATCTGTGTTTTTCCCCCTTTCCCCATCCTGAAACCCGGGCCCGCACGGGCCCCCTTTTGCCGCTTGTAATCCCCGGGTTGTGGTTTTTAAAGCCGCAGGACTTAAATAAAAATTTTCCCCCGCAAGCTATCTGGGTTTTCTATCACAAAAAGATCAGCGGGGGGAAATTTTTTTTTCCCCTTTGCTTATTTCCGCAGGAGTCGAAAGCAGGGGTTTTGTTTTTTTCCAAACCTATCTGATTTTTTATGACCCCCTGCTTAAAATGCGCCGGGAATTTGAATAGACTATTCAGGGTTTTTTCCCGGGGGTGAAAGTTAAAAGCCCGTTAGGGGTGGCGGGGGGGCGAGCAGGTCCCTGCAAATTTTGCCGACAGACTTTAAAAGGTTATTTTTTTTTCTGCAAATTTAAACCTATTCCATTACCCCAACCCCCAATTTAGGCTTTTTTTTTCCATCGGGTTTTTGCCAGCAACAAATCGCCGAGACAAGACCAAAAGGGCCCAAAGCTGAATTCCCCCTGCAGCCCCGGGGAATTTTGCAGACTTTCCCTTTCCCCCCCTCTTTCCAAAACCCGACAAAATGGGCTAGCCCGTCAGTTGTACAGGTTCCAAAACCCCTTTAAATTCTAATTCATTCCCGGGTTCCCCCCTTTCCCCCCGGAAAACCCCTTACTTTCTTCCCCCATCTATATTTCCCCCCCTATCAAAATTGTTTTTGGGGCCTTGTCATTCCTTTCCTGCACTCCCCCGAGTGGGGGATTTAAATTCTGGGTAAACTCGTGATTAATTCAGTCTGGGGGCACAAGGAATTTCCCCCTTTATCCTCCTAGCCCCCTGCCCTAACCTTTATTTCCTAAGGTGTTGTTTTTTTTAAATTTTACACAAACCCCAGTGCCCCTTTCATTTTATTTGCAAGGTTACGGGGGGGAATGCTAATTTTTTGTTCCCCCTTGGGTTTTTACCTTTTGTGGGGGATACAGTTTTATAGTTCTAAAAAGGGATGTTTAATTCTTGGGGGCAAATTTTTTGTGCCCTTTTTTCCCCGTCCTCCCTTGCCCCCCGGCGTCGGGCCAAACAAACCCCCACCTCCGAGGCTCAAACCAAATTTATTCCACCAATTAAAAACCCCCGGCCGCCCCCTCAGACCGCCTCGCGTGGCCCTTTCCCCCCCTCAGCAACACCCCTTGTGCCGCTCGCTGGGCCCTTTAGGTGCCGCCCGGGGAAACCCAAAAGAAAAAACCCCTTTAAGTCATTGCCCCTCTAATGAAAACCCAAAGGAAATTAAAATTTAAATTTTAGTATGGGGGGAGTTTGTTTTTAAATTTTTTAACTTGTATGGATATTGCTGCTGGCTTAGTAGGCTGGCGTAGTACAATAAACGCAAGACACAAATAAATAACAAAACAGATTGAAAAGAAAAGTCTAAAAAGGCAAAAATGAATACGCAATATTCATCCTAACGAGCCAGAAAGTTATTTAGACAGATTTTTGCCACACCACCACCACCACCATCACCACCACCACCACCACCAGTCGACCACGAAAGGTGTTGCCAAGTTTCCCTCCTGACAATCACCCCTATGATCTGAAACCCGCCTAAAAAATGGTTTTCTTTTGTGACCCTACCACCAGGCCTTCATTGCTACAATATCATCTCATAGTTGGAATAGTATCATTGTTCTTACTTTGTTTTCTTTCTAATACTGAAATGTGGGTGCACCGTTATTAGCTCCGAGGTAAAGGAGTAAATGAAACTGTGGAAACACAAGGGCTCTCACAGCCCAAGAAGCTCAAGGTTCAGTCCAGTGCCAGTAATATCATAGGCATTTTTTTCTTTCACGAAGCCAAAAGGTGTGATGTTATTGGACTTTACGCCGAGCAAAGTAACAATCACAGGCACCTATACAACGCTTCTTTGTCCTAAAGCAATGGTTCTCAACTCGCTTCAAGCCATGGACCACTAGCCTAATTGATGTATAATATCGTGGACCATCTCCTTTGAGATTTTAGATATATGATCAAAACGGTAGATAGCAAACATTTTGGTTAAAAATATATTTTCTATAAATATAAGGTAAGCATAATCTTTTTAAATACATTTGTCTATATTAGACAGCTAACATTTTGGTTATAAATATATTTCAGTTCATTTCCAAATATCGTGAACATCCTGTGGACCACTAATAAAGTCATCGGTCCAAGGACCAATTGAGAGCCACTGTCCTAAAGGATGCGAGATTCAATAAAGGAAAAAAGGATGAGGTATATTAAGCATCGTTGTTTAGATTTTTCTAAATAATACTGTTGCTAAAATGAGAGGATTTGAAGGTCACCCTTTTGGATTCTCCCTTCATGCTGACTCCATCACCTCAGTCACACAAAAAAGTGGTGCTTCAATACTACTTAAGGCCATACAAACAATAGTGTTATTACATGACCTGACTTGCCTGCCATTTCCTCGCCTTAAGCCTTATATACATCTGGCATAAGGTCGATGTTTATGGGCTCGGGAGGTGATTGTCCGAGTGGTCGTTGCAATAAACACAATAAACGTGTGTGAGCGAGAGTTATTCGTATACATTTCTCTTTTGCGGGAGATTATTTTCTGGGGTTCGAAAGGAAAATGGCGAAAAGTGAAGAAGTACTGTGCAGGAACGTCTCTCTCTCTCTCTCTCTCTCTCTCTCTCTCTCTCTCTCTCTCTCTCTCTCTCTCTCTCTCTCTCTGTCTCTGTCTCTGTCTCTGTCTCTGTCTCTTTCTCTTTCTCTTTCTCTTTTGTTTCTCTCTCTCTCTCTCTCTCTCTCTCTCTCACTCTCTCTTTTTCTCCTCTCTCTCTCTCTCTCTCTCTCTCTCTCTCTCTCTCTCTCTCTCTCTCTCTCTCTCTCTCTCTCTCTCTCTCTCTCTCTCTCTCTCTCTCTCTCTCTCTCTCTCTCTCTCTCTCTCTCTCTCTCTCTCTCTCTAATCAACAGTAGGACAATCATTTAGAAAAGTCCTTGAATGCTTTCAGAAACAAGGCCGTGATTCTATTAGATATTCAGTTGATAATTAATTTTGGATGTAGCAGGAACGAAAATTCACCGAAGAGGCATTATTCGGTTACCCGGAAATCCTAAATGCATTAAATTGTAACGAGAAATATGCTTTTAGTGTTTAAAGTTTAAACCATCTCGCAATCAAGTGGATAATCATTTGTGTATAGAGATTAATATATTGGTGTATCCATTTTCAACTACCTTGCAGCACACACACACACACATACCACACACACACACACACACACACACACAATCCCCCCACACACGCACACATCCACACACACACACACACACGCACACATCCACACATCCACAAACACAAAACACACACACACACACACACACACACACACACACACACACACACACACACCACACACACGCAAACCCTCCCATCCTACCCACACACACAATAACCTTTTGAAAACTACAGCATTGCACAAATTCTGAAAAAAATAATCGTGCTGGCTATTAGATCAAACATTTAAACATAACCGCATGACAAAATTAATAATAGTTTAGATATATAAAAAGATCTGATTATTCACAACCACACAACCACACACGACCCAGTTAACCCCGTCAAACACACACGGTAATTATGCTCCCTTATGCCAACTAGTACTATAGGTAGAAAATTTATGTTTTTTATCATTACTGCTATTATGAAAATGTTGTTGTATTCCTATAAACATTATGCATTATAGGTCCTCAAGCCTCTATTGTAGGTCAATTGTAGGTATTGTAGGTCAAGCCTCTATTGTTTAAGGTCATTAACCAAAGCATACAAGATTGTCTACAGTAATTGACAAATTCCCAACAGCCTCGAATATGTAAAAAAAAAAAAAAGAAAAAAAACTACGCTAATCTTGCAAAAAAAACGCCACAAACTAGAAGATCAAGAAGATCATTATAAAGGATAATTAGAAGGATCAAGTAGGAAAGGCAGTAGAAAAATAAGTAAAATATTGAGATGAGAAAAAAAGAAAAAAAATAGAGATATATAATAAACAGCGAAACAACTTCTCTCAAATCACAACATTAATTCAATTCATTTACCATCACCAAATCGACGAAAGAATATAACCAAGAATGAAATTTCATTCACTCCTGGAGATAGCCTTGAGGTGGCGTGTACTTTGAGGGTGAGCAGTGGGAGGCAAACATTGACTGAGACAGAAAAGTAAGTTTGTAGTAACTGTAGGCACCAGGAACGATAGACACAGGCACAATACACACCCTTAATTAAAAGAGAGGCCATCTACTGATGTGTGTTGCATAAAGAGAGAGAGAGAGAGAGGAGAGAGAGAGAGAGAGAGAGAGAGAGAGAGAGAGAGGAGAGAGAGAGAGAGAGAGAGAGAGAGGAGAGAGAGAGAGAGAGAGAGGAGAGAGAGAGAGAGAGAGGGGAGAGAGAGAGGAGAGAGAGAGAGAGAGAGAGAGAGAGAGAGAGAGAGAGAGGAGAGAGAGAGAGAAAAGAGAGGAGGAGAAGAGAGAGAGAGAGAAGAGAGAGAGAGAGAGAGAGAGAGAGAGAGAGAGAGAGAGAGGAGAAGAGAGGGAGAGAGAGAGAGAGGAGAGAGAGGGGAGAGAGGGGAGAGAGGAGAGAGAGAGAGAGAGAGAGAGAGAGGAGAGAGAGAGAGAGAAGAGAGTGACAGACAGACAGACAGACAGACAGACAGACAGACAGACAGAAAAGACAGACAGACAGACAGGACAGGACAGACAGACAGACAGACAGACAGACGACAGACAGACAGGACAGGACAGACAGACAGACAGACAGACAGACAGACAGACAGACAGACAGACAGGACAGGGCAGACAGACAGACAGACAGACAGACAGACAGACAGACAGGACAGACAGACAGGACAGACAGAAAGACAGACAGACAGACAAGGACAGACAGGAAGACAGGACAGACAGACAGACAGACAGACAGAGACAGACAGACAGGACAGACAGGGACAGACAGACAGGGCAGACAGACAGACAGACAGACAGACAGGGCAGACAGACAGACAGACAGACAGGGCAGACAGACAGACAGACAGACAGACAGACAGACAGACAGACAGAGACAGACAGACAGACAGACAGACAGAAGACAGACGACAGACAGACAGACAGACAGACAGACAGACAGACAGACAGACAGACAGACAGACAGACAGACAGACAGACAGACAGACAGACAGGGCAGACAGACAGACAGACAGAAAGACAGACAGGGGCAGACAGACAGACAGACAGACAGACAGACAGACAGACAGACAGACAGACAGACAGACAGACAGACAGACACACACACACAACACACACACCACACACACACACACACACACACACAACACACACACACAAACACACACAACACACACACACACACCAACACACACACACCACACCACAAAACACACACACACACACACAACACACACACACACACACACGACACACACACACCACACACAGAATACAGACACAACACAGACACAACCACACGACACACACCCCACACACACCACACACACACGCGCACACACACACACCACACACCACACACACACACACACACACCACACAACCACAAAAGATAGACAGAAACAAGAAGAGATGCACAAACTCAGCAAAATACACTTGGGGATCTGACAAAAGACGAGGCACGCAGCGAATGGCGATGATGAGTGTCTGAGCTAAGACAGGATAAGACTCTTAGTGAAATAAAGACAAGAGCAAAGTGCTGCTTATGAAAGACATGTGTCCAAAGTGAACCAATTCCTTTCATGGTGACGGTTAATGCTCAGACCCAAATTCCAGATTCAGTGCAATTTCTGCGCCATTTCTTAACCCAACGAGCAGTCGTACACGAACATTTCTGGGTCAGGTAAAAAACTTTTAAAAAATATATATCAGGGGGAAAAAGAAAAGTCAAAAAAAGAATATAAATCGAGATTTTGTACGCATATGAAATTAGGAGAAAACGGTTACGATAAACGCACCTCTTTATCATGCGTAACTGCAGGAATAAATCAAGGTACAAAAATGCAAAGAAAACTATATATCACGATATTCTCTATGACGTAAAGATAAATAGCTATAAGTCACCGTAATGGACTGACTTGTATATCAGAACCAGAGCTCGTGATTCCGGGCCCCAAGGGAGGGCAGTAGCGGGACTAGAGAAGGGGAAGGGGGGAGAGGGGGACACCACTCACTTGTTTGACTTTGTAAATGATGTGCCTACGAGTCTTGCATCCTAAAAATAGTGGGCACTCGTTCCCTTAATGACGAGACTCCTGCTGCACGCTTCCCAAGGCTGCTCTTGTAGGAGGGGGAGGAGGAGGAGGAGGAGGAGGAGGAGGAGGATTACATAGGATTACATAGGAATAACAGACACCAGGATACCTATTGGTCCATAACGAGGGTATCTGCTGCACTACATACTACTAACTATCAACTACATGTAAGAGGAACGTTGGAAAATGTTTACCAACCCTAAAGAGGATGGGAAACAATGGACATTTCATAGTGCAGAATGATAGGATATGAAAATACTAACTAAAAACTACCACTCCCCCACTACAACTAATCGATACGGGACTAGATATGAATTCGCACTATCAATACCCATTACTTTACAGTGCCGCGTCAAGTCTGTTTTTAATTTGTAGTTATTGTGCTGGCTCCGACAACATTTGCTGGTAACTTGTTCTATCGATCAACGACTCTAACATTGAAATATTTTTACGGAGATCGGTGATGCAACGTTGACCGTTTAGTTTAAACAAACCATTATTTCTTTGTTTCCTTGAGGGAGAAAGCTCGAATAGGTTCTTCTTGATTAATGACATCAAATCCTTTTGGGAAATCTTAAAGGTTTCTATCAAGTCCCCACGGATTCTTCGACCCTTTTAAAGAAAACATTTTAAAATTTTCCGCAGTCTCTCTTCATAAGATGAATTTCGCCGAGATGGAATTTGTTTGGTCGCTCTTCTTTGAAACTGATTCCAATTTTGGCTTGATTTTTCCAAACAGGGCGACCAGAATGAACGGCATATTCCAAGTGCGGCCTAACCAAGGACGTTATATTGTTCATTATTTTCGGAGTTATATGTTCAAAGTTGCGTTTAATATAGCCCAACACCCATATTTGCCTTTTTACTGGGAGCTAGGCAATGCGGATGGTTTTCAGATCATTACTGATGATGTCACCTAAATCTTTTTCCTTGTGTACTTCAGTTAACGATTATTTTGCATTGATAGTTATATTTGAGGTTATCGTTGCCTATATGCATTACTTTACATATATCGGAATTAAATTTTTAATACCCATTTATCACTCCAATCTGATAGTTTTCGAGATCACTTTGTATGAGTTCGCATTTTTTCTAGATTTTGCTTACTGCCTAATTTGGTGTCATCTGCAAATTTCGATATCTTAGATACAAGTCCGCAGTCCAGATTCGTAAATATATATCAAAAAAGAGTAGGACCCAAGACCAAGCCCTGAGGCACCCCACTAGTAACATCTAACCAATCAGATGCCTCGCTATTATTACTACCCGTTGTTTACGATTTGAAAGCCAATCCCCAAAATCCTGAACATAAGTGCTCTCCTAAGCCATGTCCCCCTTAGCTTGGTCAACAGTCGCTTATGGGAACTGTATCGAAGGCTTTCTGAAAATCAAGGTATATTGCATCCGAGGGAATATTAGCGTCCAGTTTGAAAAAAATGACATTAAAAAAATCGAGTAGGTTTGTTAAGCAGGATCTTTATTTCGAAATCCATGCTGGGAGTTTAGTATTGAGTTCTTTTCATCGAGAAAAGACACTATTTTATCCCGCAATATTTTCGCAAATAGTTTAACAATCACAGACGTTAGATTTAATTGGGCGATAATACCTACGAGGCTCCTACTCCCTTTCTTGAATATCGGTGTCACATTAGCTAATTTCCACCTACTAGGAACATTTTTGTCCATTAGCGATTTATTGAGAATAATCTTTAATGGGAGCGAAATTTGACTGGGGACATTCGCGAAGTAATCGCGGCGAAATTTCGTCCACCCCCACGGATTTTGCTGGGTCGAGTTTCTGCAAATACTTTGATATTTCGTCTACTGTTTCTTTTTCCTATTACCAATCTACACTTTCGAGTCCGCATCCATGGTACTGGTTTGGTAATGGAGCTTCGTCTTTTTTTAATAAATACCGCATTAAAGTAATCATTGAGTACGCATGCCATGCTTTTATTATCATTTACCAAGATGTTATTCTTATCTTTCAGGGGCCCCAAAATACTTGTTTTGACGTTTTCTTATTTCGAACGTATTGAAAGAACCTTTTGGGTTTGATTTGGTTTCCCTTTTTGCAATTTTTTCTTCATACCCCGCCTTTTTAGTCTTTATTAATCCTTTGCAACGACGTTTTACTCATGTAATCTCAAGAATCGCAGTCCGCATTTGACGCTGTAAATTTTATACGCTCGTCGCTTACTGCCAATGATTTGTTGAATCTAGTTAGTCATCCAACTGGGTTTGTTTATGTTATTTAGACGTTTTCTTATCATAAGAACATGTTTTTCAACCACCGATTGGAGTTTATTTGTGAATAAATTACACATGTTTTTGGCGTTATTACCGTTTAGTAGGTCAACCCAATCAACTTCGCTTAGTACCCTGCTGATCTTCGTGAAATCTGCTTTATTATAACTGGGAACTATTAACCGATTTTCTGTGATGTCTACATTGCAATTTATGCCGCATCTGATTAGCCTGTGATCACTGTTTGCCAAATGTTCACCTATATCGCAGTAATCAATCAGATCAATGTCAGTAGTGAAACCTAAATCTAGGATACTATTATCCCTTGTAGGCTAACGGACCACCTGATTTAAATCTACTTCGTTTACCATATCAAGCAATCGGGTACCTTCTCTATCAATCAATCAATCATTGGGGGCATACGCCGGGGGGTGCGTCGCCTCGCCCACCCTACGACGCCACTCCCGGGGGTCACCACGGGGCGAGTTCCCAGCAGGCTCCTTTCCCCTACCAAGCAGCTCTCGACAAGAAACATCAACTTGCCCCAGCCACGAGCCTTGTGGGCGCCCCCTTGGCCTCCTCCACGCCGGATTGTCTCTTACAGATACAACCCGATGGGAAGGATCGGTTTCAGGGTAGCGTGCCACATGCCATATAGCCGAAGTTGGCGCTGACGGGGGCTATGCAGGTAATAGGCCTCGATTCAGTCTACGGTGCAATCGCTGATTTTTACACGTAATCATCCCCGCGATACCCCATGATTCTGCGAAGACACTTATTACCAAAGGCATTTATTCGTCTCTTCAAGTCACTATTTAGTGTCCAGTCTCACAACCATAGAGTAAGACAGGGATCACAGTGATGAAGAACCGGATCTTTGTCCTCCTGCATAGGTACCGACAAACGCCAAATACTCCCGCTGAGCGAGTCCATAACACCGTGGGCTATGCCAATCCGCCGTAAGACTTCTTGACGTGACCCGCCGTCATTATGGACTGCGCTACCAAGGTATGTAAAACTTTCCAAGATCTCAATGTCCTCGCCACACTATCAGCAGAATTATTATTCCAGTTTATATGAGGTAGGTTAAAATCTCCATATATAATTGTGTCGTTATTATTGTTGATAACTGAATTTATCTCGTCATAGAGGAGGCCATCGACTTCCGCATTAGATTTGGGAGGACGATATATTGTCCCAATAGTTAGCAGTTTACCGTTTAGCTTAATCTTTGCGTAGACTGAGTCATAGTGATCTTTATTTACTTTATCGATTTCGATTGCTTGCAAATTATCTTTAATATAAAGAATGACACCTCCACCTGCTTTATGCGTACGACAATTTAGGAATGTCTTATAGCCTGGCATGGCTATTTCAGCTAATAAATGTTTATCTTTTGTGTTGACCCAACTCTCAGTGATACTAACGATATCTGGCGTTTCGGAAACAACGTATGCTATTAGTCCGTTACGCTTTAAAATAATGCTTCTGGCATTTTTATATAGTAATTTAAGTTCTTTAATAGTTGTGGTAACCTTGCGTGAGGGTTTACCGGCAGGGTGTCTGGGGTCCTCTGCACCAGGGCGCTTGATTAAGTTACTTTGATTAGTATTTGCGGAAATGGAACGTGACCCAGCGTTGCTGTGGGGTAAGAAAGGGGTTAAGATGATGCTGCTACTGCCGTCCGCTCGTCCTTTATTGATCTGTAAGAAGAAACTTCATCATTTAGCAGACGTCCTAATCGTGCATGGCCAACGGGGCTGAGGTGGAGTCCATCATCCCCAAACAGAATCGAATCCTCAACTAGGATGGGGTCCTCGTAGAAATTTTCCCAGAAGTTTGCGAAATCTACATTTTCCTGTGCACAAAGAGCCCTTAGCCGGTTATTTGCGCTGAACGCTTTATCGTAAAAGCGTTAGCCAACACCTAGTCTGGGGAGAATTCCTGAAATAATGATATGATTAGTTTTAGTCATGAATTTCCGGATCAGCTTCCTGTACTTGTCCAGTATTTCTTCAGATCCGCTACTGTACACGTCGTTGGTTCCTGCATGAATGACATAGAGAGTGTTATCGTTAGTGTTCTTGGTGACGTCATCGCAGGCTGTAGTGATGTTGTCGAGTTGGCTCCTGGGAAACAGAAGCGCTTCCTTTTGTCACTTGTAACCCCTACCACAAAACTCCACCAGCTGTCCTCGGAGAATTGAGTCCCCGATCAATATGGTCTCGTGTACGTCTTCTTTCATTTCGCGAAGAACCTGAAATTTGTTGAAGGTTGTGATCGTTAAGGGCGCCTTAACTGCTGTTGATCGTCGCGATCCTCGCCTTACTGGAGGAGGAGGAGGAGGAGGAGGAGGAGGAGGGGGAGGAGGAGGGGGGAGGTGGAGGAGGGGGAGGAGGAGGAGGAGGAGGAGGAGGAGGAGGAGGAGGAGGAAGAGCAGGAGGAGGAGGAGGAGGAGGAGGAGGAGGAGGATGCAGTCGATTAAAGGGCTTGAAACTCCTTCCATTTCTCCTGACGCAGCAATAAAGGGCAAGAGTGAATCATCATGCACGGCGTCAAGTCTCGGTCTTAAGAGTATGTAGGGTGAGAGGCAAGGTGATGATGATGATGGTGATGATGATGATGATGATGATGATGATGATGATGATGATGATGATGATGATGGTGATGATGATGATGATGGTAGTTGTGGTAGTGGTGGTGGTGTTAAGGTATGAAACTAAAACAGTATCGCTGGTTGTTGTGGTGTTAGTTGCAGTGGTGGTGACTTCAAATACTGGTAATGATGGTGGTGGTTCGGGGTAGATAAGTCACGTGTTACAGGTGTTGGGGAAGAGAATGGCAGCAACGGCGGGTGTTACGGCGGGGAAGTGACTTGGGTTGTGAAGGTACGCAGATGGTTGTTGGTGGTCTTATAATGGTGGTGGGTGAAGTGTATGGTATCTTCAGGGATGTGGGAGTCGTTGGTAGGAATGGGAATGAGGGTGGTGAGGGCTCAGGGGCAGGGAAGGCTCACCTGCTCCAGAAAACTCACAAGAAATTCAACTCCGGGAGAGCTAAGTTCCGGCAACCTCCCCCCCTGCCCTAAAAAAAAGTTGTGATCAAAGGTGAAGTAGACTGTATAAGGCCCACACACACACACACACACATCATACACTTGTAACACTCGACGTCCCGTGAGCCCACCCGTCAAAACAAAACCTCTAGTGACTTCATTGGCAAGGGATCAGTGAGCAGCCTCGGCCCTCGACCCATTACCCGCAGGACGCCCCAGCAGGAAGGAAGGGGAGGAAGGGGGAGAAGGAAGAAGGAAGGAGAAGGAAGGGGAGGAAGGGCAGGAAGGGCAGGGAAGGAGAAAGGAGCAACAGTAGGTGGTGAGAAGGGGAGCCAGAGTATAGAGTAGCGGTGAGGTTGGTGAGGACTCCGAGTAACTGAGGCATTACTGAGGAGTAACGAAGGAAAGAAGAGTCACACCAACTGGAGCTATATTGAAGGATAGGAAGAGGTATCAGTGATGAAATAAAGTAAATAAAGAAGAGGAGAAAGAAATTAAAGGGTGAGGTAGAGTGAGGACAGAGAGATAAGTACAGAACAATCATGAGGGAATGAAATAGATGTGTGTTGAGGTGCTTCAGTGAGAGACAAAGACGTTAAGGGAAACTATAATGAGAAAGGAGAGGCTATAAGAGGTTATTATTAATAGAGAATTGATTTGTAAAGGTTTATTGTACAATTAACATACAGGACATATAAATACAATACAAGCATGTACATAAATACATATGCAGTAGGAAAAAGGTACAAGGCGGGCATCAGCCCGCCAGTGAGGAGGTTATCCCGTCAGGCTACGGGAGGGTCGCGTGGAGGCGTGGTGACGGTGAGTCACCTGCGTCACTGGTCACCCTGCCAGGCGCGGCGGGGTGTGGGTATGTGATGTGTCAGCGGGGAAGGGGCGTTGCTTGCAGCACCCTCAACATCACGTCTCTCGGGGTGTGGCGGACCATGAGGGCGGCCCTGCCTTCACGCCCACTCAGCAGCCCCCCACCTGCAGGCTGGGCGGCGGGGGCCAGGCCGGGCCTCAAGGGGGCGGTGGCGGGGCAGGACAGGAGGTTGTGCACCAGTGGGGGACGGGTGTGCTTCTCGCAGGGATCGCACTCTTGTCCCTCGAAGTCCTCCTGCAGCTCCTCACTGGTGCAGTAGCCCAGACGCACACGCTGGAGTAGTGCGCCATCTGCCCTGGGTTGTTGCTTGGTGGCGTCCAGTGGGTGGTAGTCAGTGGCTGCAGCGTACAGTCACGCCACATACATCGCGAACACTTGGGGCGAGGCAATCCCATCAATTTCTCAAATCTTTTCCTTGTCTACAAATGATCTCTCAGTCTCCTCTTGGAGACCCGCTCCACCCCCCTTAAATAGCCACACCTGTTTCAAACCTTCCCGACTTTATAGCTCCCTGATGAGTAATTATAGTTTTAAATCCCGCACCAACAGCTAATAACAATTTAACAGCTCCCTCCCTCCCCCCTCTTTCCCTCCCTTTCCTCCTTCCATTGAGCCCTTCAACTGGGTCCCCAAATCGACAGATGAAAATAACTTTAAAATATTACTCTTTGTTTTCGGAAAAATAATGGCTTAAATTTAAGA
>JACEEZ010019596.1:0-15334 GCA_016584305.1 Chionoecetes opilio | reverse complement strand
TTTTTTTTGTTTTGAAGTTAACCTTTCCCTTTAAAGTGTCGCACTTTGTTGTTGTTGTGCGTTGTGTGTTGTTGCTGTTTTTGTTACATCTAGTTATTATGTTATTGTCCCTTTCCTTAGCCTTGTTTTTCAACACCATAGTCGGGTATATCAAAGCTGCAAGATTTAGATTGCAAATGTCAATTTATCGTAATATATAAGGAAGGAAGATAATAGCCTACAGGCCCTAGAGACTTCAAACTTTAAAAAAAAACAATTCACAATCATCCCCATTCACTTTTAATTTTCTCTCTTAAAAACAACAGTTGATATGCTTTTACTTTTTTTAAGGGAAACATTTCTTTAGAAGTCACATAGCTTTACCTTTCACGCATGGCCGTCGTTACCTTTCACGGGCCTACTCTTACTATGCGGTAAATTTCTCGCGCCATGTTTTAGACCATTGCAAGTACCGAAAAGGCACAAGGCAGGAAGTTGGGAAGTAAAACCCGTGAAATCTCGTGGTGGCTGCCGGAGCAAGACCTGCAGTGTGTGTGGAATGCTGTGGTAACCTTTGAGGCATGAAGACCGCGAGTACAGCAGCATCAGGAGGCCAAACATGACAGTAGAGATTTAGGGTAGAGGAAATGACAGAGTGGTAAGCGTCTCCGATTGTTGGTCTCGATGACCCGAGTTTGATCCCGAGTGAGAACCAAAAATCCACTAAAAATTTAGGAGATAAGAAAAACTGGTTCACAAATAGGGTGGTAAATGACCGGAATGGTCATCAGGTAGTTGGTGCTGATTCAATATGGAGCTACAAAAGGAAGCTGGATAAATTCATGGAGGGGGATGAAAGGTGGATGTGGGTAGTGTTAAGTAACAGGAACTACCACGTGTAGGTCTCGCGGCCTCTTGTAGCTTCCTTATTTTCTTATTTTCTTATGTTCTAGTAGCAGGAGCACGGTATCACTTCGTCAGCACTAGATAGCTTGGCCTTCCACCTTTAATTACACATGCAGCACTACACAATAGGTGACACTAATTACTGCCAGCACACGTTGCCCGTTGGGAGCATTTCAATGTATGTTTTGTGGTTTGTTGACTTCTGGTCCGGGAGCTTCAAAGCCTCTCAATTTTATATAATCGAAACTTTTAAATTCAACCATAAAGGTGGCGGTAATTTTCCTGTTTTAGGTGGGCAAAAACAAAGGTAGGGATAAAAAGCAAAGAAAATACGCGTGGTATTTAAGTGCATATTAACAACGGAATTAATAAGTGAACTAAAAAAAAAAAAGAAGGGTTTTAGAAACTGAAACTCTACCACTACCTCTAAAACAACCACTAATCCCACTACAACCCATCACTACCTTTAAAACCACCATTAACTCTACCACTACCTATAAACCACCACTACAATCCACCTCTAACTCTACCACTACCTCTAAAACCACTACTGCAACCCACCATTAACTCTAGCATTACCTTTCACACCACCATTAACCCACTACAACCCACACAGACCTCTAAAACCACCACTAAGCCCACTACAACCCACCACTACCTCTAAAACTGTAGCGGTCTCCCCTACAAACCACTAGGAGGGGAGCATTGTAGCGGTCTCCCCTACAAACCACTGCTCCACAGAGAAAACGTGTTGTTGCAGCCCAAACTATTGTAACTTTTATTTTAATTATGTTTCATTGTTCATATATAATTTTATACCTCTGTACTTTATGTTTTCTTGTGTAACAAAAATTAAATAATATGTAACTCGCTATTTTAGCACACACCCCTTACTCAGCGCGCACTGCATTAGCGAGTTGGCCATAGACCAATATAATATTTATTGTTTAAATCTTTTTTTTATATATATGTTGATGTTTTGTGAATAAAAGGAACCTTCACTGGAATCTGATTTTCTCTCTCCAGTTGACCAATTAGCTATTAAATACCCAAGCACAACAATTGGTGACCCCGGAGTGTAGCTATGGTCTTAGGTGGTTTCCAACCTGTGCTATATAAAGAGCACACTTTTCTTTGTGAAAGGACCTGGGTCTTTAGACTCATTCGTCCTAACACTCCAAGGCAAAAAGCTTAGCCCTCCACCCATGGGGTTTGCTTCGTGAGTCTTAGGTCGGGAGAAACTACACTATTATGTGTAGCTGCCACCTAAAAGGTTATCCCTCCCACCCTGGCACCTTCTGGGCCCCCTCTGATGCCTTCTTGCGTCATCGGCACGGCCTTATGCGCGTTCTGCGCGGCCCCTGCCCCCTCAGACGACTTACTGCGTCTTCCCCCGGCCTGATGCGCCACTCTGCGCGGCATTACGCCCTCTGAGCCTTACTGCGTCCTCAGCGGCCTCATGCGCATTTTTGCTCGGCCTCTGCAGCCTCTGACGTCTTCCTGCGTCCTCAGCACGGCCTCATGCGCATTCTGCGCGGCCCCTGCTCCCCCAGCGCGGTTTCCCGCGTCCTCAGTCAAAACCCTAACCCTCAGCCCCGCGGTGTTAGAGTGACTCACTCCACGGTCGCCACTCACCGATTACTCATCACCTGTGGATTACTCATCGCCCTGTGGATTACTCCTACTCTTCCGTGGGTTAATAGTGCTCCCACCTGTGTTCAGTGCAGTGACTCCCCGGCGTACAGTTACAATACCACAACATTACTCAGTGCATCACAGTGTTACATTACAGTGTCTTCCCGGACACTCAGTGCCTTAATGTCCACCAAGGTGCCCTTCATGGGACGTGTTTACACACCAGTGTCACTTGCGTTAACTGTGGTCTTTTCCCCTGAGCCACCGGGGGCCCCTGGCCCGTTCACCCAGGCGCCTTCGCCCCACTCGTTCAAAACCACTCAAACTTCACCATGCCTGACAACGACGACCTGCACACTGCAGCAGCAGTGACACTGAGATCGCCACCTTTCTGCCCACATAACCCGTCTATGTGGTTCACTATTTTGGAGTGCGGATTTAAGGCATCCAAAATCTCAAACAGCCTCACCCAGTTCACCCATGCTGCTAGCATCCTGCCTCCTGACGTCCTTCCACAAGTCTCGGACGTTATTTCAAAAGCTTCCACCTCCACCACGCCCTATGAAGATCTGAAGACTGTTATACTCTCAAAACTTCAGCCTTCTATTGCCACCCGCCTTAAAGATTGTGCTCCAAGGATGAGTTGGGTGACGAGAAGCCTACAGACCTACTGCATCGCATGAAGCAGCTACTCGGAGAAAAATACAGCACTTTTGACCCCGAGTTGTCCAAACTGCTGTTTTACCAACGTCTGCCTCCTGCTACACAGAACGTCCTTTTCTGCGTCAAGGACAGCCTAGACCCCCGACGCCATCGCTAAGTTAGCCAGACGACTTTGTGGCAACCATCCCTACACCACAGGCTTCTTCAGTGTCCCCAGTTACGACCCTCCCTACACCACAGGCTTCTTCAGTGTCCTCATTTTACGACCCAGGACAACACTCAGCTCGCTCAGCTCACCAAGCTGGTATCCCAGCTCACGACTGAGGTCACCCCTCAAGAAGCAGCTCACGACTGTGGTCACCTCCCTCAATAGGCAGATCCAGGACCGCCAACCCCGGACCCCGCTCCCCCACCCTAAACACCGCCAGCACCGTCCCCGCCTCCAGAAGCCAGGACTCTGCTGGTACCACAACACCTTCGGCAGCAGAGCCTCGAAGTGTGACGCCCCATGCTCATACAAGGCGTCAAACTAAAAGGGGCAAAGTATTAGTGCAGCGCGCCGCTCGCCAACCCTCACGTTTGCTCCACCTTCACGACAAACGCCCCAAAACATAAGGTTCCTGTTTGATACCGGCCCCGATGTCAGTATTATCCCGCGACCGCCAATCTACGAGCCCTACCTCCAATCTTGCATCTTTTCCGCCGCTAACGGGACCAAGATACCTGTCTACACAGGGGCGCCACCTTGCAACTCAACCTCTACCTCCGACGTTCTTTCGAATGGACCTTCTACGTCGGGAACGTTTCACAAGCAACCCTCGGAGCAGACCTCCTGAGGCACTTCAACCTCTTGGTTGACGTCAAGGGTCAAAAGTTGGTTGACCCACTCATCTCCATCTCCTCCACAGCACGACGAGCGCCAGGACACAGCATGCACCTTTCTGTCATCCAAAAGGACCACCAGTCCGCTGACCTGCTTAAATGTTTCCTACGCTGACTCAGCCTTACTCAGCCTGCTTGCCCGTCAAACACCACGTCACGCATCACATCGAGACCACAGGACCACCAGTACACGCCAAGGCCCGTCGCTTAGCTCCAGAACGCTACCGTCAAGCCAAGGCCGAGTTCGAGTCTCTGATGCGCCAAGGTATTGTGCGGCCCAGCAGCAGCAACTGGTCATCAGCCCTCCACGTCGTTCCCAAGAAGAACGGCCACATACGGCCCTGTGGAGACTGCCGTGCCCTCAACTCTCACACCCAGATGGACAGATACCCTGTGCCAAACATCCAGGAGTTCTGTCCCAACTCGTCGGCTCCAACATCTTCTCACGCATAGACCTCGTAAAGGGCCCTTTTCATCAGTTTCCAGTTACACCTTGACAACATCCCGAAGCCGCCATCATACACGCCCTTCGGTCTGTTTGAGTACGTCAGGATGCCCTTTGGACTCATGAATGCGGCCCAGAACTTCTAACGCTTCATTGACGAGGTTCATACACTTCGAGGCTTGCCCTTCTGCTTCGCGTACATCGACGACCTACTCAACGCGAGCCCAGATGAAGCCTCACACCGACAACACTTTCACCAAAATCCTCACCCCCTTACACGACTATGGCGTACATATCAATGTGGGCAAGTCTGGGGTTCGGCGTCACCCTCTCACCCTTCCTCGGCCACACTGTAATTCCAGCAGGCATCGCTCAAATCCACACGAAGTGTGAAGCCATTCAGCCCGTTCCCGAAGCCGTCCACCCAGCGCAAACTCAAAGAATTCCTGGGTTTGATTTAAATTTCTACAACCGCTTCATCCCACACTGCTCTCTTTCCCGCTTCAGCCACTCTACGCCAAAGATCAAGCCCTGTAAGCGTGGTCAGTCTGTCACACTCATCTGGACTCCGGAAAGCTGACGCTGCCCCTCCTCGCAGCCCAAACAGGCCCTCAGCGACACAGTCATGCTGTCTTTCCCATCCCCTGACGCGGAGACTTCCATTGTGACGGACGCCTCCTACACGGGACTGGTGCCAAACCTCCAACAACTCGTCGACAGTGCCTGGAAGCCGAGGCCTTCTTCTCACAGAAGCTCAACACGGCCGAAACCAAGTTTCAGCGCATACGACCGAGAACTTCTCGCCATCTTCAAGGGGTGTCAAGCGTTTCCGCTACTTCATTGAAGGGGCCCTCGCTTCCATGTGTACACCGACCACAAGCCTCTTACTACTGCCTTCCTGAGAAACAAGGACTCCTACACTCCACGGGGAGTTTCGCCACATGGACTACGTTTCTCAATTCACCACCGACATCAGGTACATCAAGGGTACAGACAAAGCTCATGCAGACGCCCTCTCCCCAACCCTTACTGCTGTGACGGGCCTCTTCTCTTGATTACGCCGCCATAGCTGCCGACCAGTCCGGCGACGCCGAATGGGACAAGCTACTGTACAACCCGGGCGTCAAAGATGAAGAAACTCAGCTCCCAGGCACCAAGGTCGCCCCTTACGCTGACGTCTCCAAAAGACGCTGTCCGTCCCTACCTGCCACAACGACATCGCTACCAGGCCTTCCGTCAGCTTCACGATCTCTCTCACCCTGGCATCCTGAGCTACACAGCACTTGATGACGTCCCGCTTCATCAGGGAGGATATAAACAAGGAAATCAGACTCTGGACTCGTACCTGCACCAACTGTCAAGCCTCCAAGGGACTCGGGACACTCACTCTCCCGGCCCGGCACTTTCTCACCGGGCACGGAGAGATTCGACCACATCCACATTGACCTGGTCGGTCCCCTGCCACCCTCTGCCGGTCACGCCTACATCCTCACCTGTGTGGCTCGTTTTTCACGTTGGGCCGAAGCCACCCCCATCGCTGACATCACACCGGACCACCGTCGCCTACGGGTTTCATCGCTAAACCCGGGTCTCCAGGTTCCGGTGTCCCCCCTCAGCCTCACCTCAGACCGTGGCGGCCAGTTTTGAGGCCAACGTATGGAACAAGGTCATGACCCTGCTCGGCATCCGCCCCCTACAGGACTTCCAGCTACCACCCCCCAGGGCCCCAACGGCATGGTCGAACGGTTCCATCCAAACTGAAGTCCTCCCCCCATGGCCCCCAGCTAACGAAAGAAAGCGGCCCCTGGCTCTCCCCCTTGTTCTCCTCGGGATCAGGTCATCCCTAAAGGAAGAAACCCGCACCACTCCTCGGCTGAGCTGGTTTACGGCACCAACCTTAGGCTCCCAGGCGAACTGCTGGTAACAACACCCGACCCTGAAACTTGCAGCGCCCAAGACTTTCGCCTCCCGCCTCAAAGGTGCCAGAGAAGCCTTCAGCCAGTGCAGCCTCGTTCTTCCCTGATGAAGACCTTTGTGAGCCAGGACCTCCACACCTGCACCCACGTCTTTTATACGCGTAGATGCCGTCCGCCGGCCTCTGACGCAGCCTTACCAAGGACCCTACCTCGTCCTGAGAAGGACCAGGAAGACTTACATTGACAGGAACGGGGCTCAAAGACGCGGTGGCCACGACCGAGTCAAACCGGCATATCTGTTGGCCCCAGACCAGGCTCACATTTTACCATCAAATCTGCAACAGAACAGCAGCAGCACCGCTCCACCACCAAAATCTCGTTTCCCCCCTTCCCGTCACTATTAGGGGAGTATTGTAGCGGGTCTTTCCCCCAAAAAACCACCCAGGAGGAGAGTATTGTAGCGGCTCCCCTACAAAAACCCCTGCTCCACAGAGAAAACGTGTGGTTGCAACACAAACTATTGTAACTTTTATTTTAATTATGTTTTATTGTTCATATATAATTTTATACCTCTTTACTTTAGGTTTTCTTTTGTAACAAAAATTTAAACCCAAAATGTAACTCGCTATCTTAGCACACATCCCTTACTCAGCGCGCACTGCATTAGCGCATTGACCATAGACCAATATAGTATTTATTTTTTAAATCTTTTTTTTATATATATGTTAATTTTGTGATTAAAAGCATCCTTCCACTGGAATCTGATTTTCTCTCTCCAGGGACCAATTAGCATAAAAAACCCAAGCACAACAAAACACTACATCTCTTAAGCCACCACTAACTCACTTATATATACCTCGTAACACCACCCCTATATTCCCACTACAACCCAACAAACCTCTTAAACCACCACCAACTCCCACCACCACACTACATACGCCACTACAACCCACCACTATCTCTACCACTACCTCAAAAAATCACCACTAAATTCCCATAAAACCCCACCACTACCTCTAAAACCCCCACAACTCTCCCAATTACCCTAAAACCAAAACTAACTCTCCCACCCCCACTACATCCCCCCACTACTACCAAACCAAAACTCCCCAACCACAAACCTTTAAAAACCACCACACCTACGGGCCCCACAAAATCCCTCCACCACCACCCCAAATCCCCCCAAAAACCCCCCCGTAACCTCCCCCCCTCCCCCCTGCAGCCCCATTTGGACAACCGCCGGTGTGGGGATCAGGGGAAAACCCGAGCAAAAAGTCAGCCCTTTTTAAAGTCCCCCCGCGTTTTTTTTCCGGACCTGAGGGCGGGCAGTGTCTCAAGCCGCCAACTTAGATCTCTCCCACGCCCTGCCATCCTAAAAGTTTCCCTTTATTTTAAAATTTATGGAAAAAATTTGCAGTTTCAGAATTAAGGGACCCCGGTTAGGAGGGGGGGTTTGAAAAAAAAATTGTGGGTTTCTTAAACGAGGGGTTTTTTGTTTTAAATTTTTTTGGGGATTTGGGGTTTTTTAGTGTGTTGTGTGTGTGGTGTGTTGTGTGTTTTTGTGTGTGTGTCCTTTTTTGTGGCTGTGTGGTGTTGTTAGTATGTTTTGTGTGTGTTTTGTGTGGGGTTTGTGTGTGTGTGTGTGGGTGTGTGTGTGTGTTGTGTGTGTGTGTGTGTGTGTGTGTGTGGGGGTTGGGGTTTTGTGTTTGTTGTTTGATGTGAAAAATGATGTATTTTAAAAATAAAAAATGGCAGTAATAAACCCGATTGTTCACCTTGTTACCCCCCAAATTTTAGTGAGGTTTTTGAGGGCCCTTTATGCTTTAAGAGGGAGAACAACTATGACAAAAAAATGGGAAAACCCCCAAATAAAAGGTAAAACTAAATTTCACAGGTAAAAAAAAATACCAATTCTGTGTTTAGCATCCAACGGGGGAGCGTCACCCCAACGACTACATTTGCTTGCCCCCTTTCCTTTGATTTTCCCCCACCCTGTACCCCCCCCACACAAAAAACCTGTAAAACCAATTGAATAAACACAGAAACAATTGGTCCACCCCCCCTTTTTTTTTATTTTTCCTACTGCCCCTTCTTCATAGGGACTGGAAAACCAAAAGCGGACTTTTTGTTATTTCTTTTTTTTTTTTGTCATGGTCGCCCTTTTGGGTGTGTAAAAAAAAAAAAAAAAAAATTAAAACCCCACATTACCCCAGCGCCTGCCACCCCAACCCACATAAAAACCCCCAGCCCTTTAAAATCGAACCCACCATACAAACCCCTCAATCCCACAAACACACACGGGCAGCCCCAGAAAAAAAAAAAAAAAAAGGAAAAAAAAAAATTTGAAAAACTTTACCCACAACAAAAAAGTAAAAAGCAACCCCTTCAATACTTCACAAACGAGTTCCTCCCCTGCCCGTGTAGAAAACCCCAGCTGGCCCGTGACGAAAATTTTTTTTTTCTGGTGCGGTTTCCACTACGGGCCCGGCCCAACTGCGGCCAAAAATGAGGTCAGAAACACTAAAACAAATAAAAAAGTGGACATAAAAAAAATTGTTTTCCTGTCCGCCCTTCCGATCGCATCTCTTCAAAAAAAACAGCAATGTTTCCCAATACAATGCTGTTTCACGTGAACCAACCCAACATCTAATTACAAACACACAACACACACACACACAAAAACCCCCACCACACATTTAAAAACCCACCGGAGTGGTTAGCGTCTCCGATGGCCTTTTCTGTGACCCGAGTTCGATCCCCGAAGACCTTTCGGGCACCGCGGTGGCCTAAAAACCCCTACATCCCCTGCCCATAAACTCTATTTCGATTGCGATGCAGGGAGGAACAGGGGGGCGGCATGAGCCTCTTCACGGCGCACTATAAAATCCTGCTGCCCACCACGGGCGGGGACCAACCAAACCCCTTAAGGGAAACCTCCAAGCCTACCATGCGAGCCGTGGGTCCCACTCCCTCAGGCGCTATAGGTCAAAATGAAAAACGTACATTCACACCAAAACAATCTTTAACCTAATACTTAGGGAGGGGCGCAGAGTGGTTTTCCCCGCTCTAAAAACCCATGCATTATCCTAATAAAAAAATGCATCGTGATCAGAAAAAAACCCCTCAGGAAGGGGTGTGTCTGCTCTCCCTTATTCCTTGTTTTTCGGGGACGCGGGGCGGTATAGATCGGGGTTTATAAGAACTAAGAAATAAGAAAATAAGGAGCTACAAGAGGCCGGAGGCCCTACACGTGGTTTTTCCTGTCACCAACACCCCCAAATCCCCCTTTTTCATCCCCTCCAGAACCTATCCAGCCCCCTTTTAAAAAAGTCCCAAATGACTCCGCACTAACTACCTGTCTATGAGACCTTTCCACTCATTCACCACCCTATTTTGGGAAACCCCATTTTTTTCCCTTTTCCTTTCAAAATTACCTTTTCGTTTAAATCCTTTACTTCTTGTTCCCCCGGGTTTAAAAAACCCTTAAAAACTTTTCCTACCTTCCTTTATTAAACCCCTTTATCCATTTAAAAACTTCTATAAGCCCCTTACCTGCTCTCTCGAGTGAGTGTAAATTTTAAAACTTCAATCTCCTCTATAACAAATTTCGCACCCCTTGTACATTTTGGTCATCCTTCTTGCCTTTTTCAAACAACATAATCCATCCTTAATATGGAGCCCAAAAACTGAATGCATAGTCTAGGGAGGCCTAACTAAGCCGAAAAAGTTTAGAAAAACTTCCGCACTTCTACTTTTAACCCTTCTGGTAATGAATCCTAATACTCTATTAGCCTTTTTATGCCTCATACATTGTTTCCTGGGTCGGAGGTCGGGGTCACCCACCCAAGATTTTTTTCACCTTCTGATCTTTTCAGCGTACTTGTTAGTGTATCTTTACCAGGGTTTTTTCTACCACTTTCAAAACGCTACATTTTCAAAATTAAAATTTCCATTCTGCCATCGATGCCCATCGTTAAATTTTATCTAAGTCTCCCTGCAATATGTTTACGTCAGACGTGATCCAATAATCCACCTAATTAGTATCATCACAAACTCTGAACCCCGCAACCCCACTACCCAAAGTCGTGAGGGTAAATAAAAAATAGAAAGGGGCCCAAAACAGACCCTTGTGGAATCCATTTTTTCCATCCCCATTCGTTTGGAAAACCTTTTAAATTGTAACCCTTTTTTGCCTACTACTTACCCAAGCTCTGATCCAATGAAAAAACCTTTCCCCATCGATACCATGGCCAAACCCTTATTTAAGGGGTCGCTCGGTGGGTACTTTGTAAAAGTTTTACAAAAGTCGGTAATTATATCATAACTTATCATTTTTTCCGTCTCAAAATTTTTCTAAAAAACTAAATAAATTGGGTGAGACATGACCTCCCCTTGTGAATCCATGTTGTGAATATTATAAAAACTATTTTATCAAAGGGTGCTTCAAATTTTTTTTTTGCAAAATAGATTCCCAATATTTCCCCACCCGTGTTAATTTTGGGTCGTAATTTGCTTTCCTTGTCCCCCTTTTTTAAATATGGGAAAAACATTTCCTTTCCCCACAAAAATGGCAATCCCTTCTCAGCCGTTTTCCCAAAAAATGGCACTAACGACCACTAAAAAAACCTCCTTGGATTTTTTTAAATCCCCGGGGGATACATTTCTTGGTTTTTGGCATTTAAAGTTTTCTTTTTTCTATACCTCCTCCCCTTTCCCCTATTATCACAAATTTTGGTTTTCTCCTCATCGCTTTTTTGAACATCTTTTCACTATCAGGTATTCTGTGTATCCCTCCCCGTAAAAAAACCCTTGAAAAAAATATTTTTAAATCCCACAATATCCCCCATCCGTATTTAAGACCTCACCCTGTCCCGACCTTAAGGGCCCAACAATTCCCTTTGTCTTTTTTTTATAAAACCCGAAAAAAAACCCCTTGGGTCCCCCTTCGCCTGTTCTGCTACTTTAATCTCTAATTGTTTTTTAGCAACTCGGTTAATTTTCTTCCCTGTCCCGCCCCTCACGTTTACTGTTTTTGTTTACCAATCCCCGCCTTGAACCTTAAAAAAATGTTTCTTTTTACTCCAATGTTGTGTTTTAAATTGGTGGCTCCATTTTGGATCATCTTTCTGGCCTTATCTCCCTATAAGGAAAATTTTTTTTCGTCGTCAAATTAATTCCTTAAAAATGAGATTAATCATCCTCGGGTCCGACCTCACTTCCCCTTCTAACCTCTCTAAATTACCTCCTCAGCCCTGACCCACTTCCCTGCCCAACCGCCTAATTCTCCTCCCTCGACCTCACTAAACCCTATTGCCGCCCAATCCTCCCGGGACTTCCTAATTTTTATAAATTTGGCCTTTCCAGTGACAACGCCTTGTCCCGGGAAAATTTCGCTCCTCATCCCACACCTCTTTTTAATAACCTCCAGGTGCTTTTAAACCCGATAATTGGCCTTCTGAAAAAGGTATTCGATGCCTATTGCACTTTAATTTTCCAAATTTCCTTTTTAAACTAAATCTGATCTCAAATGGGCGCTATTTTCTAAATTCCCCCCCCACCTCCCATTTGTAACTAATCGTCTTATTTGTCAGCAAAATCTAGAAATTATCTCCCCTAGTAGGCTCCTTTATTGTTGACTTTGGAAGTTTCCTGGATTTATTTAACAATTCATCTGCACGCTGCACCATGATTAAATCCCAGTCTTTTTCCAAGATTAAACTCCCCAGTTTAAACGTTTTTTGCAGGGCCTTTTTTTTCTTCCCTATAGGAGCTGAAACCTCTTACATAAATTTGGAGGGCCCATCACTAACCCAAAAAACCCTTTTCTCAGTTCCCTCCGTAAACCCCTACCCATATAGACTCTATGCTGTCATCTGTTTTTATAACATGTTAACACAACACGCAAGCATCTCTGTAACGAAAATCCTCCTCCTCGTCTGCCTACTCGCCTTGTGAAAATAATTATCCCGCTATCTGACTTCCCGGGTCAATACTTTCCTGATATATCCAAACCCGTTTTTGTTAAAGCTTATATCAAAAAACCTCTACACCATTTATTCCTCTCAAAATCTATCTTTTTAAAAAACTCCTACAGTTTTTATAGTAAACCTTCAAACACTCCTCTTTTTTTTTGCAATTTTCCTTTATCTTTAACAAAACCCCCCCTCTCTTCTTTTTACGAATACTTATTCCCCGCTTCTAAACTCCCTCCTAGTGTCGCAAGTTTCCCTTTTCCCAAAACCCCCTTTCTAAACCCGGGTTTTCTATCTTAAAAAAACCTGCAGTGCATCTACCTCCTTCAAGGGATTCAGACAAGATCTGAATCCTTTCCTCGAAAAATGCACCCCGTCCCCCCGGTAAAGGCTTTTTTGCCCGAAAAAGAGGTCCCGCTGTCGCCCAAAGGCCAAAACCCTTGGTTGTATTGTATTCGGGAACGGGGCAACCCGGTAAGAAAATTACAACTGTTGTGACACGAGGGGTTTTATTTCCCAAAGTGCAGGTTGATGGGTAGGGGTATACGTCCCAGCCAACACCAGATGGTGTTGAATAAAAATGGTCGAGCGGTTTTTTTTAAGGCTTGTTAAACGTAATCCCCAAAAAATAATACAAAATTTAAAATACTATTTTTACACGTTAGATTTTTACAATAAAAATGTCACGGGGTTCTTTAAAAAGGGCCCAAAAACTAATGCTAATAACAGAGTCGAAAAGTTAAGTCGTGACCCAAAAAAACCACACCCCCAGGGGTTTGGGGAAAAAAGACACCCAGGAGGGTTTCAGAGTTGGAGCGCAAGCTAATGCTCTCCTGTAGCTTCTGTGTTCTGTGTTCGCATTAGACTTTCTTTCATTGGCCGTTTAAAGAACCCGGACATTATTATTGTATAAAACTCACAGGTACGGATTTATTATTCGTAATGATGGGTTTTGGTACTTACTGATTAACAAGCCCTTATAAAACAACCACCGACCATTTATTCAAACCATTGAAGTGTCTGCTAGGACGGTATAGCCTACCATAAACCCTTTGCACTTCTGAGGCAACAACCCCTCGTGTCCCAAACGCTGTAAGTTTCTTACTCGGGTTGACCCCTGTTACCTGTAATACATTAAAATAGGGAACAAATGGGGCGCGGTGGAGGAAAACAACGGTAGTGTGCGTTACAACACATAATGGTAAGTCGTAACTAAAAAAGACGACAACGGTGTATGGGGGAACATAAAATTGTAATATAAGTTACGTGCCTAAGTGAATAACGGGCGAGTACATACATTAATACACGGAAGAGGTGGAATATACCATGAGCAAGTGAAAAAGGGTAAACAAAGGAGCTTGCGAGCGAGACAATATACTACAAACGATATACATTAATATAAAAAGAAACAAAAATAATAAAAATAAGAAATATAAAATATAAATATAATAAATATAGATAATAGAATATATAGATATATAATAAATATAATATTATATATATATATAGATATATATAAATAAAAGTAGATATGTAATATAATTAGTTATAATAGATATATATATATATATATATATATATATAATAATATAAAATAGAGATATAATAATATATAGTATATATATATATATAGTATAAATATATATTATAATATATGTATATATAATTATATATATATATATATATTATATATATATATAGTAGATATATATATATAATATATATATATAATATATATAAAATATATATATATAATATATATAATATATATATATATATATATAATATATATATTGTACACTGTGAAGGTTTATACATAAAGTAATGTCCGGGGTTTTTTTACAACGGCCAATGAAACTAATGTCCTAAGAGACAAGCCAGAACAGTTAATGTCGTGACAAGGCACTCACACCCTCCCGGGTGTGGAGTGCACACAGCCACACAGGAAGGTGTTGGTGATTTGGAGCGCAAGCTAACGCGTCTCCTGTAGCTCTCTGTGTTCTGTGTTCTTTTCCTCTTTTCCGGCTTAGTTGCAGCATATGAGGAAAGCTGCCGGAAGCTGTGGTTCCGGGTCCGAGGTGTCAGGTGATGACCGGTTGCTTCCCAAATACCAGGCTATCCATATCATCTTATATGGGATGGCGTGGCTACCCGGTTCAGCATAATGTCATCAAAAGGTGGCAGTAACTCAGCATCTGGTAGATGCAGTAAAAGAACACACAGACCCCCCAGACATCCTGTATTAGTATCGATTAACACATACATATAATATAACCCGTACCTAATAGAGGGAGGACTGTAGTGTGTAGGGGAAGGGGGACTGTTTGTGTGTAGGGGGAGGAGGACGTATTGTGTAGGGGAAGGCAGGACTGTAGTGTGTAGGGGAAGGGGGACTGTAGTGTGTAGGGGAAGGGAGGATTGTAGTGTGTAGGGGGAAAGGGGGGCTGTAGTGTATAGGGGAGGGGGACTGTATGTGTGAGGGGGAGGGAAAAAATGTAGTGTCTAGGGGAAGGGGGACGTAGTGTGTATGGGAGGGGGACTGTAGTGTGTAGGGGGAGGGGACTGTAGTGGGGTAGGGGAAGGGGGACTGTAGTGTGTAGGTGGAGGAGGACTGTAGTGTGTAGGGGAAGGAGTACTGTAGTGTGTAGGGGGAAAGGGGGGCTGTAGTGTTAGGGGAAGGGGGGCTGTAGTGTATAGGGGAAGGGGTACTGTAGTGTGTAGTGGAAGGGGGACTGTATTGCGGTGGAGGATGGGAGGTGAACATTCATGCTGCTATTGTTGTCGTTCCTATTGTTAAAAAAAACAGATAGCGAGAGAAGGTGCTGGTTGGAACTGTGGTAGGGAAAAAAGCTGTGTGTGTGGTATTTATGGTTTTTATAGGAAAGTTTTGAGACGCAGATATGAAAGGATTATGAATAATAACCTGGACTTTAGTA
>JACEEZ010019595.1:475812-487833 GCA_016584305.1 Chionoecetes opilio | reverse complement strand
TGTGTGTGTCGTGCGTGTGTGTGTGGTGTGCGTTTGTGATCTTTTCGCTTAGTTATTGTCCTTCATCTGTATATACACAGCCACGCGTATATATATAGATAGATATCATGGTCTTTTTAATGTGGTTTTGGGCGTTTCCGGTGGTGAGGACGATAGTGGTTGCTATGGTGGAGCCGGTAGTTAATTATATCTCATTCAACTTATACTGACTAGTTACAATGATGAACACTTACAGGTTTTTAAATCTCAATGTTTAGCAAGGCGTCATCTCTTTTCCTCTTCTTATTTTCATTTTTCTTACTAGTTTTTATTTTCTTCCAACTGTCTGTGTCCTCTAAATCGTATGTTTTTTTGTTCTTCATCTCATTCATCTTCGTTCACTTCTCTCTTTTTCTCTCTCTGCCTATCTGTCTGTCTGTCTGCCTATCTGTCTGTCTGTCTGCCTATCTGTCTGTCTCTCTGCCTATCTGTCTGTCTGTCTGCCTATCTGTCTGTCTCTCTGCCTATCTGTCTGTCTGTCTGCCTATCTGTCTGTCTGTCTGCCTATCTGTCTGTCTGTCTGCCTATCTGTTTGTCTGTCTGCCTATCTGTCTGTCTGTCTGCCTATCTGTCTGTCTGTCTGCCTATCTGTGTCTGTCTGCCTATCTGTTTGTCTCTCTGCCTATCTGTTTGTCTGTCTGCCTATCTGTTTGTCTCTCTGCCTATCTGTCTGTCTGTCTGCCTATCTGTCTGTCTGTCTGCCTATCTGTTTGTCTGTCTGTCTATTTGTTTGTTGGTATCTCTTTGAAGTGTTTGTACATTGTTTTAGGATTGGCTGGTCTGTCTGCTTCTCTCAGCCGTAAAGCCGCCAGGGAAAACAAAGTCCCAAGTCTTCAGCCACAAAAAACTTTAACTAAGGGACAGGTAGTGAGATTGATATACCTGTGTGTGTACCTGTGTGTGTACCTGTGTGTGTACCTGTGTGTGTAGCTGTGTGTGTTCCTGGCTCCCCATTGACCTAGGCTGACCCCGTGCTGACCTCTGCTGCCCCCATGGTCCTCCGAGATGCGTTATGTGCCGTGTTGGAAATGCTAACTGACCACAGAGTTAAAGACAGAACGATCTTTAACGCTGTGCAACTGACCTCAGTGACTCTTTACCGCGACTGATTCTTTCCTATTTTGACAATGGCCTCTGCACCTGTTTTCAAATTTTTTTCGGGTTTGACAAAGGTTTCCTGCGCTGGTTTTAGGTGGTAAAGATACTTGTTACGTTTTTATTAAAGCTTGTTTGAGTTGAAGTATTTTTTGTTATGAAATTTGATATAAACGATATACTTTAACATTGTCTTACGAAATCAAGTGAGTAAGGAAATTTGTCAGTAATGAAAATGACGATTTAGTGACGTTAAACTTTTGATCTGTAAAGAAGGAAGGAATAGATTAGAAGATTTTTTTCTCTTTAAATTATTGTTAGTGTATCATTTCAGTTTATTTATTTCATTGCTCTTTCCTATATTCAGTCCGATCAGTTGTACAAGAAGAATATCAATTATCACTTAAACAAACGACTTCTTAATAACAAGTCTTGCAACGTATTTTTTCTTCGTGTTTACTTTTTGTCAGACTAGATGTGGGTCCTTAACCCCTTCACGCCTTGATCTTTCCTTTCATATATAAAATCGTCTGTTCTTAGCCATAAAATTACGAAAAGTAACTTAATATACCAAATTAACTAGTGGATAAGGATACTAAACAGGTCATATCTATAAAACATTGCTTATATTCACTAAAAATCGTCTAATGGCACCCAAATTACAATGGAAATTACGTTCTAGGCCTCAAGGGGTTAATGGGTGTTTTTTCTGTCTTTTGCGACCAATAATCTAAATGAGAAATGAGAAGCATTCGTCTCTTTCCCATCGTTTGAGCGCCATCCATTACTAACACACGATGGAAGGAAGAGAGGAAGTACAGCTTTTCTCCTTTATTATAACATGTCTTACCTTCCTTATAATCTCGTACAGCCTTTCTCTCCCTTATATAACATGTCTTACCTTCCTTATAATCTCGTACAGCCTTTCTCTCCCTTATAAAATGTCTACTTCTTTTATAGGTACAGCTTCTGTCCCTATTAACATGCTCCCTTTCTTTTTAATTCGTCACCTTCTGCTCCTTATACAGATGCTTACCTTTTTAATCCGTAAGCGTTCCCCCTTTAACATGTCTCCTCCTTAACTCTCAGCTTTCTCTCCCTAATAACATGTCTTATTCTTTTTAATCTCTACAGCCTTTCTCTCCCTGTATTAATGTCTCCTTCTTTTAATCCTCGTAGCAGCTTTCTCTCGTTATAAGATACTTTTACTTTTTTATCTCGTACAGCTTTTTCCCTAATAATATTTTCCCTTGTTTTATAATTGTACAGAACGATCTCTTTAACATTGTCTTACGACTTCTAATCTGTACAGCCTATTCTCTCCCTATATAAATGTCTTCACTTTTTTTATCCGTAAACTTTATCTGCTTATAAAAGTTTAACCTTCGCTATATAGATTGTACAGATTTTCTTCCCTTATATAACATGTTAGTGCTTATTTAATCTTCAGCTTTTTACTTTATAAACTGTCTTACCTTCACTTAGTAATCAGTTCGTACAGAAATTTCATCATCCCTTAATACATAGTCGACTTCCTTAATAAAAGTCTGTAAGCTTTTTTCCTCTTTATAACATGTTGTCACTTCTGTTTTAATCTCTTCACAGCCTTGATCTCTCCCTATATAAACATGTCTTATCCTTACCTTATAATACGTACAGTTTCTCACCATATTAACTAGTGTTCCTTACTTTTAATCGACAGCCTTTCTATCCCTATAATAACATGTCTTCATTCACTTTAAAATCGTCAGCTTTCTCTCCCTTAAATAACATGTAAATTTACTTTCTGTCATTCACAGCGTTTCTCTATATAAAGTGTCTTCTTTCTTCTTAATTTCGACGCCTATCGTCTAACCATATACTAAAGTCATTCGTCTTCCTTATAATCGTTTGACGCCTTTCCTTCCTATATAACATGCATATTAATGAGTACAGCCTTTCTCTCCTTATATAACATGTCTTACCCTTTCATTTTTAATCTCGTACAGCCTTTCTCTCCCTTATATAAATGTCTTACCTTCCTTATAATCTCGTACAGCCTTTCTCTCCCTTATATAACATGTCTTACCTTTCTTTTAATCTCGTACAGCCTTTCTCTCCCTTATATAACATGTCTTCCCTTTCTTTTTAATCTCGTACAGCCTTTCTCTCCCTTATATAACATGTCTTCACTTCTTTTTAATCTCGTACAGCCTTTCTCTCCCTTATATAACATGTCTTCACTTCCTTATAATCTCGTACAGCCTTTCTCTCCCTTATATAACATGTCTTCCCTTTCTTTTAATCTCGTACAGCCTTTCTCTCCCTTATATAAACATGTCTTCCTTCTTATTAATCTCGTACAGCCTTTCTCTCCCTTATATAACATGTCTTCACTCTTCCTTATAATCTCGTACAGCCTTCCTCTCCCTTATATAACATGTCTTCACTTCTTTTTAATCTCGTACAGCCTTTCTCTCCCTTATATAACATGTCTTACCTTCCTTATAATCTCGTACAGCCTTTCTCTCCCTTATATAACATGTCTTCCCTTCCTTTTAATCTCGTACAGCCTTTCTCTCCCTTATATAACATGTCTTCACTTCCTTTTAATCTCGTACAGCCTTTCTCTCCCTTATATAACATGTCTTTCCTTTCTTTTTAATCTCGTACAGCCTTTCTCTCCCTTATATAACATGTCTTACCTTCTTTTTAATCTCGTACAGCCTTTCTCTCCCTTATATAATATGTCTTCACCTTCTTTAATCTCGTACAGCCTTTCTCTCCCTTATATAACATGTCTTCCTTCCTTATAATCACGTACAGCCTTTCTCTCCCTTATATAACATGTCTTCCCTTCCTTTAATCTCGTACAGCCTTTCTCTCCCTTATATATAACATGTCTTCACTTCCTTTAATCTCGTACAGCCTTTCTCTCCCTTATAAAACATGTCTTTCCTTTCTTTTTAATCTCGTACAGCCTTTCTCTCCCTTATATAACATGTCTTCCCTTCTTTTTAATCTCGTACAGCCTTTCTCTCCCTTATATAACATGTCTTACCTTCTTTTTAATCTCGTACAGCCTTTCTCTCCCTTATATAACATGTCTTACCTTCCTTTTAATCTCGTACAGCCTTTCTCTCCCTTATATAACATGTCTTCACTTCCTTATAATCTCGTACAGCCTTTCTCTCCCTTATAAACATGTCTTCTTCTTTTTATCTCGTACAGCCTTTCTCTCCCTTATATAACATGTCTTCACTTCCTTATAATCTCGTACAGCCTTTCTCTCCCTTATATAACATTTCTTCTTTTAATCTCGTACAGCCTTTCTCTCCCTTATATAACATGTCTTCACTTCCTTATAATCTCGTACAGCCTTTCTCTCCCTTATATAACATGTCTTCACTTCTTTTTAATCTCGTACAGCCTTTCTCTCCCTTATAAATTATAACATGTCTTCTCTTCTTTTTAATCTCGTACAGCCTTTCTCTCCCTTATATAACATGTCTTACCTTCCTTATAATCTCGTACAGCTTTTCTCTCCCTTATAAAACATGTCTTACCTTTCTTTTAATCTCGTACAGCCTTTCTCTCCCTTATATAACATGTCTTCACTTCTTTTTAATCTCGTACAGCCTTTCTCTCCCTTATATAACATGTCTTCCCTTTCTTTTAATCTCGCACAGCCTTTCTCTCCCTTATATAACATGTCTTACCTTTCTTTTAATCTCGTACAGCCTTTCTCTCCCTTATATAACATGTCTTCACTTCCTTATAATCTCGTACAGCCTTTCTCTCCCTTATATAACATGTCTTCTTCTTTTTAATCTCGTACAGCCTTTCTCTCCCTTATATAACATGTCTTCACTTCCTTATAATCTCGTACAGCCTTTCTCTCCCTTATATAACATTTCTTCTTTTTAATCTCGTACAGCCTTTCTCTCCCTTATATAACATGTCTTCACTTCCTTATAATCTCGTACAGCCTTTCTCTCCCTTATATAACATGTCTTCACTTCTTTTTAATCTCGTACAGCCTTTCTCTCCCTTATAAATTATAACATGTCTTCTCTTCTTTTTAATCTCGCACAGCCTTTCTCTCCCTTATATAACATGTCTTCACTTTCTTTTACTCTATACTCCCTTCTCCATCCCTCCTCCTCCTCCTCCTGCTCCTCTCTCTTAAGCTCTTTTCTCCCTTATACCATTTCCTTATACTTTATACCCCTATTCTGTATACCATGTCTTCCCTTCATATTAATCTATACTCTCCCTTTCTCCATCCCTTCATCTCCCTCCTCCTCCTCTCTCCCACCCTCTCCTGTTATAGCCTCGAACTTCCTCCTCCTCTTCCTCCTCATCCTCTGCATTTGTAATAATCCTCTTCCTCTTAGTCTTTCTTTCCTTTATCGTCATTATTATAGTCCTCCTCCTCCTCCTCCTCCTCCTCCTCCTCTCCTCCTCCTTCCTCCTCCTCTCCTCCTCCTCCTCCTCCACTTGCCTTGGGGTAAAGGTAACGGAGGGATTGGCGCAGATTAGCTTGTGGGACAAAAAAAAAGAAAAAAAGAAAAAAGGAAACAAGCTCTACATTAGGTTATTGGATCTGTGTGTGTGCGAGGTTGATGACAAGTACTAAACCTGTTTGACACGCATCCTAATCCCGTTTGATAGACGTCCTAAGCCTCTATGTCGTTTATTACAAGTACTAATGTCGTAGTCTTTGTCTTAAACGAAAGAAAAGAAAGTTGTATTTATATGTGTTTATTGCAAAGGTTTGTCATTTTTATGCTTTATTTTTACATCATAAAGGACTGGCCAAGGAGAAAAAAAAAAGAGGTAACTAAAAGGTCGCTTAGTTACCAGTCCCGAGTTGCCAAAGAAGACAGTGAGAGAATATAAAAAGGGGGTATATGTGTGTGTGTGTGTGTGTGTGTGTGTGTGTGTGCGTGTGTGTGTGTGCGTGTGTGTGTGTGTGTGTGTGTGTGTGTGTTATTTCTTCGTAATTGGAAGTGGAGTCTAGTTGCGTCGGGTTTCTCTAAGCAAAGGAAAAACAAAAGAAAAGACAAAACATTTAAAAGTTTGAGTTATTTTATATTTTTGTAAAGACTGAAGCTCTCTCTCTCTCTCTCTCTCTCTCTCTCTCTCTCTCTCTCTCTCTCTCTCTCTCTCTCTCTCTCTCTCTCTCTCTCTCTCTCTCTCTCTCTCTCTCTCTCTCTCTCTCTCTCTCTCTCGTTTCAGTTATTCAAATCCTGTTTATTAATACATTTCTCTCACCTATCTTACATGAAACTTTTATTGACGTGTGTGTGTGTGTGTGTGTTGTGTGTGTGTGTGTGTGTGTGTGTGTGTGTGTGTGTGTGTGTTCATCTAGTTGTATTCATCTAGTTGTATTTTACAGGGCCTGAGCAACGCTCGTATGGTCCCGTCTCCATATCAACATTTATTTTATCATGCATCCTTAGTGCTTAGTGTTGGCCGAAGCCACCACCCCGGGAGGGGGTCACAAACCCCCAACTAACACCCGATACCCATTCACTGCTGGGTGGACAGGGGCTCGGGTTTTAAGAAGACCGCCCGTCTGTCTTCGCTCCGCCCGGGGATCGAACCCGGGACTTCTCGGTTGTGAGCCGAGCGTGCTATTCCTTACACTACGGAGTTCCCCATGTATGTGTGTGTGTGTGTGTGTGTGTGTGTGTGTGTATGTGTGTGTGTGTGTGTGTGTGTGTGTGTGTGTGTGTGTTTGTGTGTGTTGGTGCGTGCGGCGTGCGTGCGTGCGTGCGTGTGTGCGTGCGTGCGTGCGTGCGTGCGTGCGTGCGTGCGTGCGTGCGTGTGTGTGTGTGTGTGTGTATGTGTTTGAGGTGGTTGGTTGCCATAGCTACCTTCTTTTCTCCTCTCATGTTAACACTTACGTATGCTTCCTTTACTATAACCACACAACAGTTAATAATAATAATAATAATAATAATAATAATAAATAATAGATAGTGTTGCAGCGCCTTGCTTACCTGAGGGCAATTACCTTTGTAGTATAATAGGTACACGAGTTTTTTTTAATATAATCTCTCTGTTTACCTGACATCGTGTGATTAAAATAGGACATAGACCACTGTATACCTGGACTGCACACGCGACAATGTTTTGAATTGCGGGGCTGCATAGGGGCCTGCGGGGTGCCCAACAAAGAGATATAGTGGTCTATGGACTATCATATAGACTGGTTTATCAGTATATATGATATACTGTAATCTTCGTAAATGTTTGTTCTATAATATTATCAAATTAAAAACAGTAAAACACGCTAAAGAGATGCCATTACGAGACTATGAAGATATATGCATGAACTTAATATTCACTTAACTCTTCGCCATTTAAAACTTTGCGAGTCAACTTTTATCAGGAAGGGTATCAATAGAAGAGCAATTTTATTAGCTTTCCATTGCTATATTTCGTTATCTGATAAATTAATTAAAACCATGCATAAATTAGCGTTAAATAAATAAATAAAATAATCAATCGGGTAATTTTCCCGATTGATGATGTTATTTATTTACTTATATATTTAGTTTTCTGATAAATTAATTAGTACCATGTATACATTAGCGTTGACTAAATAAATAACCTCATCAATCGGGAAAATTACACAATTGATGATTTTATTTATTTAGTTAACGCTAATTTAGGCATGGTTTTAATTAATTTATCAGATAACGAAATATAGCAATGGAAAGCTAATAACATTGCGCTTCTATTGATACCCTTCATGATAAAAGCTAACTCGCAAAGTTTTAAATGGCGAAGAGTTGAAGTGAATATTAATTATTATAATTATAATTGAATATTAAGTTCATGCATACACACTTCAGAGTCTCGTAATGGCATTTCTTTAGCGTGTTTTACTGTTTTTAATTTGATAATATTATAGAACAAACGTTTACGAAGATTACAGTATATCATATATACTGATAAACCAGTCTATATGATCCGTATATATATATATATATATATATATATGAATCCGAGCGGCCCTCCGACTTCAGGCCCTTGTGCGACAGGCTGATATTCCGTGCGCAGTCCAGGTATATAGTGGTCTATGAATAGGATTATTATATACGAGGTTTGCTTAATGCTTTAGTGCGTTTGTTAGGTAGTGATAATGTCAGATAGGTAAAGGTAGATGGGTAGATATGTAGGTAAAAGTAAAGGTAAATAGGTAGGTATACAGTTAAAGGTAGATAGATAGATATGCAGTTAAAGGCAATTAGGTAGATATACAGGTAAAGGTAGATAGGTAGATATAATACAGGTAATATGTATAACTAGCCGCAAAGCCGCCCTCCGGGCGGACTTTTTGGCTAGCTCCTGCGGAGGGCTATTGGTGGGCCTTCGGCCCACCAATATATATATAACACCATATACTATTAAAATATATATATATATATATATATATATATATATATATATATATATATATATATATATATATATATAATTAATTTTATCATCGCCCGGAGGCATACAGACAAAATAAAGCAACAACAACAAGACAAAGAGTTAACTGAAGTACTAGAGCAACTTAAGTACTAGAGCAAAACAAAAATATATGAATGGGATTACTAGATATATGCAGGGATTACTAGAAACAGAGGCTGGATTTACGTAGTTATGTTACCCTGTTGTCTAGTTATTGTTAGTTAGTTAGTTAGTTAGAAGTGGTAATTATTGTTGTCTAGTATTTATTGAACGTCCATTGATTTCATTGACGTCATTAATGGGAATTGCTGTCGTTTCACAAAGTTTCGTTAATTTCGTCAGTCGAATACGTTTGTGTTTATTGTTTTCATGTCGAGTTATTGAGTTTTTTTGTATTGTGTGCCTCGTTGTTTTGTGTTTGTTTGGCGTTCAATTTGTAATTAGTTTGCAAATGTGTTTTAATTAGTTTAAGTAAAAAGATCAATTTGCTGAACAACAAACCACACACACACACACACACACACACACACACACACACACACACACACACACACACACACACACACACACACACACACACACACACACACACCACACACACACACACACACACACACACACACACACACACACACACACACACACACACACACACACACACACACACACACCACACACACACACACACACACACACACACACACACACACACACACACACACACACACACACACACACACACACACACACACACACACACACACACACACACACACACACACACACACACACACACACACACACACACACACACACACACACACACACACCCACACACACACACACACCACACACACACACACCACACACACACACACACACACACACACACACACACACACACACACACACAGTGGCTGCACCTCGTCTATCACATTGGTTTAGATTGTTATTAATTATGAACCTTAACCTTTGAGGCGATAAGGGCGAGTGTTGCCATCAAGAAGCCGAGCAAGTCTTTGTTCCGCTGTCTTGAGGAGGAGGAGGAGGAGGAGGAGGAAGAAGAGGAAGAGGAAGAGGAAGAGGAAGAGGAAGAGGAGGAGGAGGAGGAGGAGGAAGTAAATATCCAATGATGAATGAAGGGAAGAAAAATCCACAAAACTTTGATATTCTTGTTTTCCTCTTTTTCGTGATTGTCTGTCTGTCTGCCTGCCTGCCTGTCTGTCTGCCTGCCTGTCTGTCTGTCTGCCTACCTGTCTGTCTGCTTGTCTGTCTGTCTGTCTGTCTGCTTGTCTGCCTACCTGTTTCTCTCTGTCTGTATAACTTTCCTGCGTGTGTATGTGTGCATCTATCCCTGCATGTGTGTATGTATGTCCAATTTTTATTATTATATCTGTGTATGTGTGTACGTCTGCCTGTCTATCTGTTTGAAGTGTTTGTACATCGTATTAGTAATCAGTTTGTTTTATCATGTGAATGTTTATTTCATGTTGGTTTTAATGTTAACAAGATAAATGGATGAATAAAGAGAAATGGAATAACTTGTAATGTAAATAAAAATCAATCAATAAACTGATTAAGTATGAATAGATAAATGAAAAGTAGTAAATCAATTGGTCAAATGAAAAATCTATAAAGACCAGTGTTTCAATGGTTTGGTAAGTTGATTGATTCATTGATATTTATTGCATTGATTGACATTGATTCATTTGTTCTTCCATTTCTGTAATGTTATAACCCTGCCTCCCTCTCCTGCCTCCTCCATGTGGTGGCGAGGCAAAGGCAATACGCAAAATATCGATCAGTGTTCACGTAACAATAAGACAACAGAAACATCGAGTGAAAATGGAATATATATATATATATATTTAAATAGGTACCCACTTATGTTTGATATATTTAGTTGATGTTTAGTTGGTTGACAGTAAACATGAAGTTGAAATTGCACTCTTGATTCAAAGGGATAACGGACGATTGCATAAGTAAGAGGAAAGAGTTGAAACACATTTGTAGAGGTGAAAAAAAAGGATTGAAACATAATAATACTCCTGATACTCATTATTAGAAAGGAGTTAGCGCAGAATGTTGCCTAATAATACCCCATAGAAGGAGGAACATTCGCTCAAATTGTTCATTGTGGACTTGTTAACTGAGAAGAATTCAATTTAAAAGTTAATCTTGTTTGGAAATATGAGGGTTAAAAAATCGATTCGTTTCAAATCACCGACGTTATAATGTTATATTTTGAACCATAAAAGCTATTTATTTTTTTTTAGTAGAAAAGAAGAGATGTAGAAAATAAGGTATTTTTTAAGAAAAGTGAACAAGAAAAAGAAGCAAGGTTATATTTTTTGAAAAGGGAAGATATTGTAGGAATGGGAGATGGAAGAAATAGGACCAGAGAAATATGAAGAAAATAACTGAACGTTTTTTTTATCTGAGGCTGAACATTGATGAATAAATAAATACCTAAATAAATAATTAAAATAATGAGGTTGAATTATGAAGTTTAATCAAGCAGTGATGGGATTAAGAAAGACACCATTTTTATATTTTATGCAAAGGAAAATTTAGTACAAGAGTAGAATGAAGACAATATTTGTATATGATCGTAAAAAGAAAAGAAAACTAAACAAAGATTTGTTTATATATATTTTTTGAAAGGGAAGATATTAGAAGAAGAAAAGAAAATATGAAGAGAATATTGAATGCTTCACTCAAAATATAGAGGAAAGGAAATTGAAGAAGACAACCAAATGTAAAGACAAGAAAATGAGTGTAGAGATAAGAGCAGTGCATGTAAAGGAAAATGAATGAGAAGACAAATTAAGAGAAAGAAGCTTAGGAGGAAATAAACTTAAGTGAGTTTTGAAGATGAAAACATTACAGAAAGAGCGAGAGAGGGAATGAACATGGAAACAGAAATAAGAAAATAAGGAAGAAGGGAGGAAGGGAGAAGAAGGGAATAAAAACAGGAAGAAGGGAGGAAGAAGAAGGGAATAAAAACAGAAATAAGGAAGAAGGGAGAAGGGAGGAAGGGAGAAGAAGGGAATAAAAACAGGAAGAAGGGAGGAAGAAGAAGGGAATAAAAACAGAAATAAGAAAACAAGGAAGAAGGGAGGAAGGGAGAAGAAGAGAAGAAGAATAAGAAAGGGAGGAGAAGGGAGACTTAGTTAACGTGAGAATAAAGGATACTAGATAAATAGACTATAGATGCATTTTTGAAGATAAGAAAAATATGAGTGAGTGAGAGGCAGAAGGGAAGAAATAAGAGGGAAAAAATGAAACTGGAGGGAGAGGAAGAGATGAGAAGAGGGAAGGAGAGAAAAGAGTGAGATTCATTTTTTTGGAAGGAGATATTAAAAGGAAGGAAGGAAGGAAGGAAGGAAGGAAGGAAGGAAGGAAGGAGCAAGCATCATCCAAAAAGTCTTAGAA
>JACEEZ010019595.1:458312-468312 GCA_016584305.1 Chionoecetes opilio | reverse complement strand
TGACTTCTCTTTCTTCTTACTCCTTCTCTGTTTCTTGCGCTTCTTATTTGTACTTCTCTTTTTCTTATTATTTCTTCGGCTTCTTTTTCATGCTCCACTTTCACCTCCTCTTTTTTCTCACTAATGTTTTTCTTTAATAGGTTCTTTTCTTTTTCTTCCTCCTCGTTACCTGAGTTTTAGGAAATCTCCATAAGCCTGTGCGTGCCAGGAGAGAGAGAGAGAGAGAGAGAGAGAGAAAGAGAGGAGAGAGAGAGAGAGGAGAGAGAGAGAGAGAGAGAGAGAGAGAGAGAGAGAGAGAGAGAGAGAGAGAGAAGAGAGAGAGAGAGAGAGAGGAGAGAGAGGAGAGAGAAAGAGAGAGAGAGAGAGAGAGAGATGAGAGAGAGAGAGAGAGAGAGAGAGAGAGAGAGAGAGAGAGAGAGACAAGAGAGAGAGAGAGAGAAAGAAGGAGAGGAGAGAGATATATGAAGCTTGATATGAACTATAATGTCAAGAAGGCAAATGAAAAATAGGATGATCAGGAGGAGGAGGAGGAGGAGGAAGAGGAAGAAGAGGAGGAGGAGGAGGTGGAGAAGGAGGAATACAAAGGAATACCAAGAAAACACAATCAGCAATAGACTATTAGGTCCTTACATGGCTGTTTGATTTAACTACACTATACTAACTAGATAATAAGAGAGAAAGGATAGGAAGTATGAAAGGTCCCTTAGAGGACGCAGGACGAGGAGGGGTCCTATCAATACCGTCAACCACCGTCAACTCACCGGGTCAACACGAACGGTACCGACACACAAACACCACTCCGCACAACGTCCCAACTCACCGTCAACACTCTTTCGTCAAACAACCTCCAATATACATTTTAAATCGACAAAAGAGGCATAGAACTGTAAAGTATGGGCTTATTAGATAAGTTATCATTGGTTTGAGCTTACATTTATTTTAGAAAGTTGGGTTTATTTCACGCGAAAAATGTATCTCTAAGCAGACATAGCCGTTGGCCGCCATCTTGCCTTCTCACGTAGCTTGGACTGTACCATTCATGTATGGGTGTGCAAGTAATGCAATATTTAGTAGGATCCCATAATTATGTGTTATTATTTTATTTTACGATTTGAAAGCCAGTCGCCAATCCATGAACGTAATTGCTCCTCCTATCCATGTGCCCATTAGCTTGGTCAACAAGTCGCTTATGTTGGAACTGTATCGAAGGCTTTTTCTGAAAATCAAGGTATATTACATCCGAGGGAATTTTTAGCGCCCAGTTTGAATTAAATGCCATTTAAAAAAATTACAGTAGGTTTGTTAAGCAGGTCTCTTATTTCGAAAGCCATCTGGGATTTTAGTATAGAGTTATTTTCATCGAGAAGACACTATTTTTCCCGCATTATTTTCTCAAATATATTAACAATCACGGACGTTAGACTAATTGGGCGATAATACTTGCGAGGCCTTATTCTCCCCTTTTTTGAATATCGGTGTAACATTAGCTAATTTCCACATACTAGGAACATTTTTTTCACTTAGCGATTATTGAAAATAATCTTTAATGGGAGCGAAAGTTGACTATGACTTCCAAAGAGTCGCGGCGAGATTTCGTCCACCCCACGGATTTTGCTGGGTCAGTTTTCAGCAAATACTTTGATTTTCGTCTACTGTTATCTCTCCTATTACAGTCTATCCCTTTCGAGTCCTGCATACATGTTTACTGGTTCTGGTAATGGAGTTTCGTCTTCTTTAATAAATACCGCATTAAAGTATTCATTGAGTACGAGCGCCATACTCTTATTATCATTTACCAAGATGTTATTTTTATCTTTCAGTGGCCCAATACTTGTTTTGACGTTTTTCTTACTTCGAACGTATTGAAAGAACCTTTTCGGGTTTGATTTGGATTCCTTTGCAACTTTTTCTTCATACTCGCGCTTTTTAGACTTAATTAGTCCTTTGCAGCGACGTTTGACGTCATTGTATTCTCTAGAATCGCAGTCTGCATTTGATCGTTTGTAAACTTTATACGCTCGGCGCTTTCTGCCAATGATTTGTTGGATCTCATTATTCATCCAACTGGGTCTGTTTATGTTATTCAAACGTTTTCTTACCATGGGAACATGTTTTTCCACCACCGATCGGAGTTTATTAGTGAATACATTACACATGTTTTCGGCGTTATTACCATTTAGTAGGTCAATCCATTCAACTTCGCTTAGTACCCTGCTGATCTTCGTGAAATCTGCTTTATTATAATTTGGGACTAATAACCGATTTTCTGTGATGTCTACATTGCAATTTATGCCGCATCTGATTAGCCTGTGATCACTGTTTGCCAAATGTTCACCTATATCGCAGTAATCAATCAGATCAATGTCGGTAGTGAAAACTAAATCTAGGATACTATTATCCCTTGTAGGCTCACGGACCACCTGATTTAAATATACTTCGTTCACCATATCAAGCAATCGCATACCTGAGGAGGAGGAGGAGGAGGAGGAGGAGGAGGAGGAGGGGGAGGAGGAGGAGGAGGAGGAGGAGGAGGAGGAGGAGGAGGAGGAGGAGGAGGAGGAGGAGAGGAGGAGGAGGAGAGGAGGAGGAGAAGGGGAAGGAGAGGAGAGGAGGAGGAGGATGAGGAAGGAGGAGGAGGAGGAGGGGACGATTACAAAGGATTAGGATGAGAAGGAGGAGGAGGAGGAGGGCGATTACAAAGGATTAGGATGAGAAGGAGGACGAAGATAGCCATGATGATGTGACGCCAAAATGAATTCACCAAAGTCTCCCATCTGCCTGCCCTTCCTCCCCTTCTGATCTCTTCTCCTGGTACTGTTGGTGGAAGATGAGGGCGAGGGAAGGAAATTGACCGAACTGTCCATCTGGGGCCCTGGCTGAGAGAGAGAGAGAGAGAGAGAGAGAGAGAGAGAGAGAGAGAGAGAGAGAGAGAGAGGAGAGAGAGAGAGAGAGAGAGAGAGAGAGAGAGAGGAGAGAGAGAGAGAGAGGAGAGAGAGAGAAGAGAGAGAGAGAGAGAGAGAAAGAGAGAAAAAACTAGAGAAAATAGAGAGAATGAGGGAAAATGAGAGAGAGAATGCGAGAACAAAAATAGAGGGAGAATTGAGAGAAAAAAAATAGAGAAAATGGAGATAATTAGATAAATACAGAGAGAGAGAGAGAGAGAGAGAGAGAGAGAGAGAGAGAGAGAGAGAGAGAGAGAGAGAGAGAGAGAGAGAGAGAGAGAGAGAAGACTGCAGTGGGCTAAAGTTTTCTTCCAATAAAACCACATTTCATCCGTACGAGTCTTTTCAATGGGATTAAGAGGATCTGAGCAGGTTTAAATTCCCCTAATCCGATTTAATGTCTAGTTTGCGATGTTCTCAAATCCCCGCACACTCTGGGAGGGGAAAGAGGGGAAGGAAGGGGAAATAGAATAGGGGAGAATCAATGGTGTTTCTATTTATATTATTTCTTGATTTATATTTGAGGTGAATGTAAGTTGTTATTTTTTTATGATGAAATAGATGATGGAGGAAGAGGTTGTTATTTTTGTGGTTATTATATTTGTGTTATTATAGTTGTGTTAATATGTTTGATATTGCAATAACTTTTTTATGTATTTTTTCACGTTTAGTAATATTTAAGTAGTGGTGATGGTAGTGGTGATGATTATTATTATAGTGATGACTGGTGGGATGATGATGACATTTAGTTAGTGGTGATGATTACTGTTAGGGGAAGTTGACATGTGGCGGGAGAATGTTTTGTATTTAGTGATATAAAAACGACAATGAGGGGAGGAGAAATAAGTATATAATGATTGATAGTGATGATAAGATATGATGAATAGAATAGGTGATGGTGATGATGATGGATGTCAACACCAGTCACAGAGTTTTCCAGACATCCAATAGTGTACATTTTCTTGCTTTTTGTGTTTTCTTACATTTTTTCTTTACTTTCTTAGACTTTTTCTTTGTTTTCTTACATTTTTTCTTTGTTTTCATACACTTTTTCTTTACTTTCATACATTTTTTCTTTGTTTTCCCATATTTTTTCTTTGTTTTCTTACATTTTTTCTTTGTTTTCTTACATTTTTTCAGTTTTCTTACTTTTTTCTTTGATTTCTTACATTTTTTCTTTTTCTTACATTTTTTCTTGTTTTCTTACATTTTTTCTTTGTTTTCTTACATTTTTTCTTTACTTGCATACATTTTTTCTTTGTTTTCCCATATTATTTCTTTTTTTTCTTACATTTTTACTTTGTTTTCTTACATTTTTTCTGTTTTCTTACATTTTTTTTTTTTTTTTTTCTACATTTTTACTTTGTTTTCTTACATTTTTACCTTGTTTTCTTACATTTTTTCTTTGTTTTCTTACATTTTTACTTAGTTTTCTTACATTTTTACTTTGTTTTCTTACATTTTTTCTTTGTTTTCTTACATTTTTTCTTTGTTTTCTTACATTTTTTCTTTGTTTTCTTACTTTTTTTCTTTGTTTTCTTACATTTTTTCTTTGTTTTCTTACATTATTTTTTTTTTTCTTACATTTTTACTTTGTTTTCTTATATTTTTTCAGTTTCCTTACTTATTTTCTTTGTTTTCTTATTTTTCTTGTTTTTTACATTTTTGTTTTTCTTACATTTTTTAGCTTTTTCTTACTTTTTCTTTGTTTTCTTACAATTTATCTTTTTTTTGTTTTCTTACATTTTTACTTGTTTTTCTTACATTTTTACTTTGTTTTCTTACATTTTTACCTTTGTTTTCTTACATTTTTTTTGTTTTCTTACATTTTTACTTGTTTTTCTTACATTTTTCTTTGTTTTCTTACATTTTTTCTTTTTTCTTATTTTTCATTTGTTTTTCTTTGTTTTTTACTTTTTTTCTTTGTTTTCTTACTTTTTTTCTTTTTTCTTTACATTTTTTCTTTGTTTTCTTACATTTTTTTTTTTCTTACATTTTTTTTCTTTGTTTTCTTAATTTTTTTTTTTTTTCCTATTTTTCTTATTTTTTCTTTGTTTTCTTATTTTTTCTTTTTTCTTATTTGTTTCTTACTTTTTTCTTACATTTTTACTAGTTTCTTATTTTACTTTGTTTTCTTACAATTTTACTTTATTTCTTCTACATTTTTACTTGTTTTCTTACTTTTTTCTTTGTTTTCTTTACATTTTTCTTCTTTTTTCTTTTTTTTTCTTACATTTTTTTTTGTTTTCTTTAATTTTTTTTTACTTCAACATTTTTTTTGCTTTCTTTTTTCTTTAATTTCTGCTTTTTTTTTCTTATACATTTTTTCTTTACTTTTGTTTTTTTTGTTTTGTCTTTTTTTCTTTTCTCCGTTATATCGTTTTGTCTTCTTCATTTTAATTTTTCCACTTGATTGCTTGGCTTCCTCCTTATGTCTTGTGTCGTTACTTTTCTCTGTTGCTGTTTCTTGTTTTAATGTCTTACCGTTATCTCTATACAGTTCAGGTACATTTCTTGGTCTAGTCTACTTTTTGCTGTACTTTTATGTTTGTTTCTTCTTAACTTTTTTCATTCTTTAAATTTTTTGTATAATATTTTTTTTTTGACTTCTATGATTTTCGTTTCAATTGTTTTGCATTATTTTATTTTTTTCATACAAATTTCTTTATTTAACATCTTATTTTGTTTTCTGTACATTTTTTTTTTGGTTACACCGTTTTTGTTTGTCCGTTCAATCATTCCACCGTTATTGCCGAGGCCCCCAGATAAGTCGGTGTGGCAGGTGTACTTGCCTAGGGTTGATTGATAGTAGGCGTTGTTTTTCTGCGAACAGTTGACCTTGATCCCGGGCGGGGAGCGAGGTCAAGCGCCTGCCGGGGAACTAGAGTGTAAGAGATTCGTGGATTTCAGCTTTATTTTTTTTTTCTCGAATATTGGTTTTTTTATATAAGAACATCATGGATTTCAGCTTCATCTGATTTAGAACTCGAATAATTTTAGATTTTTTTTTATAAGAACTTCATGGATTTCAACAGCATCTTTTTATTACCTTTTTTTGGTTACATTTTTTTTGTTTACCTCACCAGCTCAACTCATACCTCCGTCGTATATTTCTACCACTTAGACTAAAGTAAACGTTTCGCCATTGATGTAGAACTGGTATGAAAGGGATTGAATTGAATAAAGTAAAGGCGTTGTATTATATCTGATAGAAAACATTGATGGTTGCGTGAGGCGTGGTGGCGGGCAGAATGAGGGTGACATAGCCCATCACTACTTATCACCCACCGCCACCCTCACCCAAGCTGCCGTCACCCGCCTCCCTCCCTCCCTCCCTCCATCCTTCACACTCCCTCGATCACTCCCCAAAGTACCCAAGCCTCCCTCCCTCCCTCCTTCCCTCGCTCACTCCCCCCTTCTATCCCCCAGCCTGTAAATTATATATTAGCCTTTCTTCAAGCATGCCGATGGAGAAACGAAGGGATGACATAACTTCTGTAAAAAAAATACTATGGCATGTTCATATCCTGGTTTGGCTTAATAATGTACCGTGATTCTTATATTTATTGTTTTAACGAAGGGTGGGACGGTTGTAACACAGCCTATTAGTATATTGTGAAGTATAGGCCTATCCAAAAACTACTTACTGTATACTGGACTTGCTATTCAGTTTGGGCTATTTCCAATACATGATACCTGATACAGCGATACCTGACATTTTCGAACATCACTCCCATTTCCCTTCCTATGGTTTATCAGTATAAATGATATACTGTTATCTTCGTAAATGTTTGTTCTATAATATTATCAAATAAAAGTAAAACACACTAAAGAAATACCATTATGAGACTCTGAAGAAATATGCATGAACTTAATATTCACTTAAACTCTTCGCCATTTAATATTTTGCGAGAAAACATTTTACATGAGGCATATCAATAGAAGCGGAATTTTATTAGCTTTCCATTGATATTTTTCGTTTTCTGATAAATGAGTTAGAATTATGCATAAATTAGCGTTACATAAATAAATAACCTCATCAATCGGGAAAATTACCCGGTTGATGAGGTTATTTATTTATTTAACGCTAATTTATGCATAGTTCTAATTCATTTATCAGAAAACGAAATATATCAATGGAAAGCTAATAAAATTCCGCTTCTATTGACATGCTTCATGTAAAATGTTTTATCGCAAATTATTAAATGGTGAAGAGTATAAGTTCATGCATATTTCTTCAGAGTCTCATAATGATATTTCTTTAGTGTGTTTTACTGTTTTTTATTTGATAATATTATAGAACAAACATTTACGAAGATTACAGTATATCATTTTTACTGATAAACCATAGGAAGGGAAATGAGAGTGATGTTCGAAACACTTTTTTACCTTGCCGATCAGCCTCCACTGGTCATGGGCGAGTTGGAGCTGAGGGCGAGTAATACAGTAGTCTTTGGTTGGTAATTCTAATCTGCGTCACAATATCTACACATGTTGTACAGGGGTGTAACACGAGTTTCTGCAAATATTGATACAGGTGAAAGAACATGTAATTCTAAGCACAAAATATTCTATAACCATATACTTTTTGAAGCTTCCTTTAGACGTAAGATGAAGTTAGAAAAATTAGCGCGGCCAGTAATTTCACCATGGCAGGCGGTTGCCGCTCGGTGACATTTTGAATGATTTAATCATAATGTTTACTAGTAATGGAGCATTACATTATCTTATAACAACACAGTTTGTATTAATGGACATTTTATTACTAAATATGCAGTACATGAGAACAGCAACTATTACACTCTCTCTCTCCGAGAAAGAGAGAGAGAGAAAGAGAGAGAGAGAGAGAGAGAGAGAGAGAGAGAGAGAGAGAGAGAGAGAGAGAGTGAGAGTGAGAGTGAGAGTGAGAGTGAGAGTGAGAGTGAGAGTGAGAGACCGCCTGGAGACACGCGCGCCCTTCCCTTCATCCGTCACCGTGACCTCTACACAATTTATTACACACGTTATATCTTTCTCTGTGCGTGGAGTGGCGGACTGTTCTATGTTTCTACACTTTTATCATTTACCTGTGAACATTGACGTGATTATGTATCTGTTATATCCTGCTAGCGTGTCCCGGAGGCATATTCCCGTTTTCTGGAAGAGTATGTGGCGTTTACTCTCGAACACGTCAGGTTAGGTTACGGTTACGTTAGGTTACGGATAGGGTAGGTTAGGTGTGCTAGGTTGTCAAGAGGTATCTTTGCGTGGGAATCACAATGAGGGTATTTTCAAGAAGATCCTATGGTTAGTTTCGGAGCTAGAGTTAGTTTTCGTCTTCCCCGGGAAACCACATACTCGCATAGAGAACGGGAATAAGAGAACGGAAATATGCGTCCCGGAGGTGTGAGAGCGGCGCTATTAATACACGTGTGATACATGTTGCCTTTTAAAATATGTTTTGAGGCATCAGTTTCGAGTTCATCAGAATATGTTTCGAGACAGTTCTATTTTAAATCATGTTGCTCATATTTACCGTAAACATACATAAAATAGCAACGTATCAGAAAAGGTAGTGTCATTATTTGCGTTCATTACTCCTACGTATAATACATATGATACAAACGAACGTACCATTTTATTAGTTATTGTACATATTTACCGTAAAAGATACATTGATAGCAACGTATATGATAAGTTCGTGTCATTATATGCGTTCATTACTCTTTTATTTTAATACACTTATATGTTACTGTAATGTCTTATGGCTACATGAAGGTATAATGATTGTGAAGAGAAGAACGTTCAAGATGAGAGAAATATATAATGAAGAGAGATAAAATGAGAGAAAAAAAAATGACAGAGAACAAATTATAATGAGATAAATTATAATGAAATGCTATAATGTTATATAATAGAGAACTTTCTAATGAGAGAAGAAAATGTATACTAACATAGGGCCATATGCAAGAAATTTTCTCGACCCGTTGCATCGCGTCGCGGTAAGCAAGAATCAACAGAGGACAACGGCAACGGGTGGATATTTGAGTCAGCTGATTGGGTTCACCATGCACATCCCACCTGCATTCCGCTCTGCCCTTATTCCATCCTATTTCTTCCCAGACCATTACAGGTGAGTTTTCAACACAACCGAGAGTGACATTCATACACTGTGAATGCACACGTGTCATAATTAAGGTAAAATCAGGTCCAGGAGGCCTTATATAGGTGTGTGAAGTTGTGAGGAAGCCGGGCGGCGGCGGGAGGTTAGGTCAGCCATTGTGTGGAGCAGTGGTGGCGGGCCGTTCAAATGTACTCACATGTATCACTCGGGCCCATTTTTTCTACACCAACGCCTCAGACAAGTGGCGAACACTAACAAAGCTATTATTTTAATGGCAGAAATGATAAATTACACTAGTAATATGTATTAGATATGTATAAAACAGTAAAAATACTGATGCCGTCTTGGACTCGCTTGTGTACGACTGCCCAAATCTCCACTGGCCGGGGTTTTGAGAACAATTCTTGTATATCCCACTGGTGGAGGTACGACGGTGGGGCATATCCACCTTCCGGGATTTGACGAGCATTCTTGCATGTAGCCCATAATTACCACGAACAAATTTAATGGATCTGAACAATATTTTTTTTTTATGTATCTTGTCTTTGAGTTTGTGTCTTGAGGGAAGGTTCAGAAGGTATTTAACCCCTTGAGACCCAGAACGAAATTCCCATTATAATTTGGCCACCATTAGATGATTATTTTTAGTGAATATAAGCAATATTTTTTTTAGATATGACCTGTTTTGTATCGTTGTCCATTAGCTAATTTGGTTTATTTACTTACTTTTCCGTAGTTTTATGGCTGACAACAGACGATTTCATATAGCAAAGGAAAGATCTGGGCGTGAAAGTGTTAAGGCTTCAATTATACAGTGTTTGTCATTACAACATTTAATTCTCTCCTGTTACATATATCCCTCACACGACAGGATTAAGAACGGTGTAGCTAATACTTTTACATAGTATATCATTACACATATTTCATCAGTCCACCACACACACTCTCTCTCTCT
>JACEEZ010019595.1:435812-455812 GCA_016584305.1 Chionoecetes opilio | reverse complement strand
ATCAGGATGGAGTTAAAGAGTGGGTGTGGCTTCCTCTACACAATAATATAGAGCCCTGTATGTCCAATACAACAAAAGCCCGTAGTAATAATAATAATAGTAATAATAATTTTATTCTCGGCCGGAGGCATACATACAAAAAAAAAAGTGATAAGAACAGGCCAAAGAGTAAACTTAAGTACTAGAGCAAAAACAAAAAACAGGAACAAAGTACAGGCACATTAGGGGACATAGTATCAAAGTACATAGAAAAGCATACATGGACACCTGTGCTACCCCACATTCTGCACAAACAGCAGACCCAGCCACCGCTGTTGTATAGGTCCACATACATAGGCCGAGCTCTGCCTGACAGAGGTGATGATGGAGTTCGTAGAGAGCTCCACCCTACTCCTTAAACTGAACACGGAGTGTCGACGGATCACATCCAGATTGTTCACCCGTTCCTAGCGAAAGCCAGGGACGAGCTGCACCACCTGGGCAGCCCCAGAAGCCTCTTAAGAATGTCATTGTGACAGACCTTAAGGCGGTTCATAGTGGCCACCTTGTACCGCGACCACAGCGAGTTGCAGTTTATAGAATAGCAGTGGCTCCTGAATAACTCCATCTTCACCTCTCTGCTACTGTAGGAGAATTTCCTTTGTAGAGTATTTCCCACGACAAGAAGCTTGGTGGTCTGCTTGATGATATCATCATCATCAGTCATGTCGTGGGATATAACATGGCCTAGGTATGCGAATCTATCCACAAAAGTGAGGGCAGACCCACCGAGCCATGCTGTTTTCAGGTAATTCACCTGAGCGCGTGCCGGTGATACTACCATGCACTCTGTCGTAGTGGTGTTGTAGACAATGTCATGCTTGGCAGCATACACCTGACACACATTGATAAGGTCCTGCAACGCATCCGCAGTGGGTGCGAGCAGTACCATATCATCAGCATAGCTCAGTGAGTTGATGCACCCATCATGTATGTGGCAGCCGATACCTGTATCACGAAGGTTGGCACTGAGATCATCCATGTACACATTGTACAGGTAGGGGGATAAAATCCCCCCCTGCCGAATACCATTGGCAGTACTAAAGGACAGCGAGAAGGAATTACCCCACTTAACAGTAAATTCCTGGGTAGTGTACCAGTACATTAATAAATTAACAATGTACCAAGGTGTACCCCTGACCAGAAGTTTATGAAAGAGCTTCCAGTAATTCACTCTGTCAAACGCCTTTCTGGCATCCAGGAAACACAGATAAACAGGTGAATTTCTGGAAGTGTAGTAATGAATGATATACTTCAATGTCAACACACACATCTCAGTGCCAAGGGCTTTCTTATAGCTGAACTGATTGTCCATTGTATACAGGTAGGCCTCAAAACGATGGAGCACCACTTTCTCCAGCACCTTGGACAGGGCGGTTGCTATGGCAATGGGCCCGTAATTGCCAGAGTTAGCAGGGTCCTTCACTTTGCTCATAAGTAAAGGCACTATAAGCACTGCCAAGACCTGACTGGGTATGTACTGATGGCAGACACAGGCATTGATGAAGAGACAGAGCCAAGTAACCCGCATACTTAAATGCCCCAGAAAGGAGCCCATCCATACCCAAAGCCTCACTGGAGGAGAGGCTTTGCAATACCCCTCTCATTTCCTCGTGATCCACGCTGCGGAAACCCTGCAGCGACGGTACACGGACAGGATGCAGAATGTACTTTTGCCGAAGGACAATAAGCCGAAGCCAAGATGCCGAACGGACACAATGCCGAACGGACACAATGCCGAACGGCATAAGCCGAATGGACAAGAGGCTGAAAATACATACTTACGAAGTTTAAATATATATTTATCATTTAATTTCTACAATGCAACCATTTAAAAATTGTTGCATTGGGCATAATAAAAAAACTAGTTTTCCACGGATTTCTTTAATTAAATATACATAAAAGCATAAAAGAAATACATAAAAGCACTTTTTAAATGTTTCCTTACAGGTTTACAATGTAAACATATAAAAATATCACATGTTTATTCTAAAAGTGTTGCAATAGAAAGATTAAAATGTACACAAAAAACTATATAAGAGTATTTAAAAATTGTGAGCCAAAGATCGTAGAAACGCCAATCCTTCTCTTTTGTTATAAGAACTACAAATGGATTTTATCCTATCGTTAATGGTATCATAATTTTTGTTTGGTCGTGATATGTCAATCCCTATAGATGCCTGCTCAATTAGAATGTAAGAGGCATTGGATGCCTCCTCACTTCTAGTAACTTTTAGTAGTTTGGGGATTGTGGGATGAGTTACGTTAAGTCTATTTTTAAAAGCCTGGTGCCAACCTTCGAGATAATTGTTTGTTCTCGGCAAATAATCATGAACTCGAGCGTGGACAGACCACACATCAACATAAAAAATTGGCCTCCTTCGACGCCCTCTCTGGACTATTCCTAACCACGTACTTTCAAAATAAACTAGAAAATCACATAATAACTCATCATTTTCGGCATTTAAGGAATTCACCAATTCGTAAAATAATTCATGCACATCAGAGGGTGGAACAAAGGCAAGTGTTTGTAACTGCTTGATGAAAAGGGCGTTATTGACTTGAACATACCATTGTCGCAGTCCACAAGACTGGATATTTCGCCATAAACATTGTCCAAAATGAAAGAAACAACCCAATATTGATGTATTAGGAAAGTTCTTCTTAATGCTATTTATTGTTGCTCGTTCGAAGTCGATTGTTATTGAATCTGGATCCTGAACGCCTTTGCTTTTCAAAAATGTAAAAAATTCGTCATACGTTTTCTCTTCTTTGTTACTCGCAATGCAATACACCAATGGCAAGGTTTTACTCCCTGAAATAATAGCATGTATAGTATACAGCTGTTTACCTAAAGGAGCAGATTGAAATGTGCCATCGCCAAACCATGTTTGTTTACTAGATAGTAATTTCAAATTTTTCTCCGTCGAAAAAATAGTAATAGCAGTAGTTTCATAAAGCCGAAGATTTTCTCCACGTGTTGTCATGTTCAAGTCTTCACTATCGTCAATCTTTCTTGCTCGCCGTACCATTCTTCCAAGAGTTTCCCTCTTAGGCAGAGAACCAGCAATGCTGAGAGGCAATTCTTCCACGACATTATTAATTACTCTGTTTGTCACCACTTCTGTCTGTTCTGCTCTAGTTTTCATTTTATCCAATGCTTTTACAACCCTATTATGAGCACCATCTGGAGGATGTGAATGATTTGAAACATTTCCCTGTCCTCATCACTTACAGTTCTAATTCTAGCGTTGCACACTTTTCGTTTTTCACATCTCCAGTAAGTGGTTTCCTTAACTTCTTTATCAACAACGTATATATATATATCCATTTAGAAGGAGCTTCCTGCCACCACGTGCTGTTTTAATGAATTCCATGGTCAAACTGTGGGGATAAAATGATTTTAAATGATTATGCTAAAATTGTTTGAAATTATTTTTAAAAAGAAAATAGGAATTAAATAGCGAATTAGCAGGTGGCAAGAACTAACAATCTCGTTAAATCTTAAGTTTCAAATTGGTGAATTGATAATCAAACTACTAAAAATAAAAATACTAAATAAAATAAAAATAAAATAAACATAAAAATATTTTCTTTATGGCTTGACTTACCAATAACGAGTAATCGCACTGTGCGAGGCGCTGGATTGAACTGATTCCAGAGCAGGAAAATAACAAACTCAACAACTCTTAAAACTTTATAATGAAGCTTCATAAACGTATTATGAACATAAACGTATTATGAATCAAGCAATGAAGCTTTACATGTAAACCGTCGTTACAGACACGAATGACTGACAATCAGGTTAAAATAAAAAATAAAAAAATAAATAAATAAAAATGAAATGTTATGTATGTTATGGTATGTATGTTTTTTATTATTATTTTTATTGTCCATTCGGCTTTATGTCCGTTCGGCATTGTGTCCGTTCCGTTCGGCTTTGTGTCCGTTCGGCATCTTGGCTTCGGCTTCCCGTCCTTCGGCAAAAGTGCATTCGGCATCCTGTCCGCACACCGCAGCGACACACCACGCATCCCACCACGCAGGGCATTCTCACTCTCCTCGTCCCTTACACAGTTGAGAATGCCCTTGAAATGTTCTCCCCACATGGAGGCGATGCCCTCCTCCCCTACAGCGTGATCCACCCGTATACATGGGAAGCGTGTGTGAGCCCGGGTTCATGTGCGCACGCCACGCCAAAAGTTAAAGGAGTCACCAGATGCCAGCTTGTCAGCCAGGGACTGGGCACGAAGCTGGGGCTCATGTGACTTACACCACCTGAGACACAGCTTGAACCTGGCCCTGGTGCTCCTCATCCTTTCAGCCAGTGAAGTTTAGGCCCCAGGTTCTATTCTTCTTAACTCCAATCTCCTTATATGTCCATCTTTAACTCCAACCGCCTTATCCCAAATTCTCGTTGACCCCTGAGGCGAGCGCCAGGCATTCAGTAGAGACTCTGGGCGATGGCAAAGCTCAGAACAAAGATCTTTTGGATTCTCTTTCAGTGGCGTCGTTTGGGTATGGCAAGGTATGGCACTCGCCATACCTTGGCGAGTGCCAAGGTATGAAAAAAATGGTAAAAAAAAAAAAAAAAAATATATATTTTTTTTTTTTTTTTTTTTTTTTTCTTTATCTCAACCCACCCACCAAGGCTGCCGCACCACCCTTTGAACCTCCACACTGTGTTCACACCATTACAAAACACACATAACATGACCTATCTATCAAGCACTAAACCTACCCCTACAAACTAGTAGTAGTTAGCCATAGATTACAGCTTTCAACTTTCCTCACAAATTCCATGCAGTTTTTCTATATTGCATGGTATCACTTCTTTTCCGGCCAGCTTCGGCTGGAGGGATGGGTGGGTGGGGAGGAGCCTTCTACTTCCTATCCTTTCTCTCTTATTATCTAGTTAGTGTAGTGTAGTTAAAGCAAACAGCCTTGTAAGGACCTATCGGTCTGTTGCTGTTTGTGTTTCCTTTGTATTCCTTTGTATTCCTCCTCCTCCTCCTCCTCCTCCTCCTAGCCCCTCCCCCCTTCCTCCTCCTCCTCTTCCTCCTTCTCTTCTCGTTTTCTTCCCCCTCCGATGCTTTCCCAGTCCTCGCCGAAGTCTTTTCATTCGGTCTCATTGTCTGGAGTCCTCTGATGGTGGGCCTTCAAATGGGCTGGAGGCGTTGAGGATGACTTGAAGGGAGTTTAGAGAGGGTTTGAAGAGGTGTTGCAGGAGTTGTAACTTGGATGGACATGCTACTTGAAGGAGGAGGAGGAGGAGGAGGAGGAGGAGAGGAGGAGGAGGAGGAGGAGGATTGTATATATAGAGGTTGTAAGATCTATAGATGGTGGTGTTTGTGTTTGATAATTCTCTCTCTCTCTCTCTCTCTCTCTCTCTCTCTCTCTCTCTCTCTCTCTCTCTCTCCTCTCTCTCTGCTCTCTCTCTCTCTCTCTCTCTCTCTCTCTCTCTCTCTCTCTCTCTCTCTCTCTCTCTCTCTCTCTCTCTCTCTCTCTCTCTCTCTCTCTCTCACACACACACACACACACACACACACACACACACACACACACACACACACACACACACACACACACACACCACAAAGCACCTCTCCATAACAAACGTCAAAAAAAAAATCTGAAAAAAAAATCTAGTCCCCCAGCAGAAAAAGAAAAAAAAATATTCACGACAAACAAAACTGGAGGGAGAGGAAAAGTTGATCCTCCAATTTTTAGCTAGTTCCACCCAACCACGTGTTCCTCTCCACCCTCCCTCTCTCTCCCTCCCTCTCCCTCTCTCCCTCGCTCTTCCTCTCCCTCTCCCTTTCCCTGGCCATCTCCCTCTTTCTCCCTTTTACCCTCCCTGTCTTCCTTTCTGGTCCTATTCTCCCTTCCTACACACGCTGATGAAAATATGTCTGACTGTCTGACTGTGTCTTGTGAATGGAAGCGCCATGGACACTGGTTTGTGGTTGGTCACTGAGCGGAAACTTTCTCTTTTGGCGGACCATACACACCACTCTCTCTTTCTATGTAGTTTATGTAATAAGTTTAAAAGGCTCCCCGTTGCATAGGCAGAGGAAGGGTGGTTCTAGGTACAGTGCAGAGGAGCCTAGTGACTGTGTAAGGCCCTAGGTAGCGAGGCAATCGAAGTAAGGTGGTTTGTAGTGGGCCTGGTCCACATTCCCTATGTGGAATGTGTGTCTATGTCGCGTTTACTCTTGAACACGTCAGGTTTGGTTACGCTAGGTTACGGTCAAGTTAGGGTATGATTCCGAGACTGTCTATGCAACTTTGTGTGGGAATCACAATGAGGATATTTTCGAGAAAATCATATGGTTAGTTTCGGACCTACAGCCAAGCGTCTTCACTCGGAAACCACATACTAGCATAGAGTTGGGGAATATGCGGCCGGTCATATTCCCCCATGGATATTTTCCCTCCTGACATTTTCCATCGTGACAGATTCCATCCTAGACATATTCCCCTCTAGACAGTTTCCCTTGTTGATATTTCCCCCTGGATGTATTTGATAGCAGTTATGATAGTGATAAGGTTATGATAACGAAACACGGACCGAAATCATTGTTTTTTATTGTTTAGGTTAGGTTAGTTTTATTGACACTTTCTCTTATGCAAAATTCGTTTTATATGATAACTAAATAAGGGGGGAAAATGTCCACTGGGGAAACTGTCTAGAGGGGAAGATGTCCAGGGGGAAATCTGTAAGGGGGGAAAAGGTTCAGAGGGAAAAATATCCTTTACTCGGTTTGGAGTGGGACATTCGCGGACCATAGTTAGGGTTTAAGGTTTTGCTGTGTCGAGTTAAGTTGGTGATTGTTGAAGAAGGAAACGAGACTTGTGTGTTAGTGGAGGTCATGTGGTCGTGTTGGTAAGACTGAACATTGTAGCGAGGATTAGGAGGATGAGAATTAGATAAGAATAGAAGAAAGGGAAGAGGGAGGACAGAGGGCAAGTTGGAGAAGGTCAGCGGAGTGGCATGGAATGATTGTGACGAGGAAACAGGGTCAAGGTAGGTTTTGGGTGTGAGGGTTGAGGAATGCTGTGAGGTCAATGGGTTTGTTGTGTGTGAAGTAATATGAAGGAGGCAAAGGATGATGGAAGGTAATTTTAGCCTTTTAACCCCTCCACGCCCAGATCTTTCCTTTGCTATATAAAAAATCGTCTGTTGTTAGCCATAAATTCACAAAGTAATGAATATACCAAATTAGTTAGTCGACAAGGATACTAAACAGGTCATATCTATAAAATATTGCTTATATAAGCCAAAAATCGCCTAAAATGGTAGCCAAATTTCAATGGAAATTACGCTCTGGGCCTCAAGGGGTTAAGAGTACCTGAATAGAGTTAGAAGCAATACACACACACTAAATTAGAGTTAGAAGCAATACACACACACTGAATTAGAGTTAGAAGCAATACACACACACTGAATTAGAGTTAGAAGCAATACACACACGCTGAATTAGAGTTAGAAGCAATACACACACGCTGAATTAGAGTTAGAAGCAATACACACACGCTGAATTAGAGTTAGAAGCAATACACACACACTGAATTAGAGTTAGAAGCAATACACACACACTGAATTAGAGTTAGAAGCAATACACACACGCTGAATTAGAGTTAGAAGCAATACACACACGCTGAATTAGAGTTAGAAGCAATACACACACGCTGAATTAGAGTTAGAAGCAATACACACACGCTGAATTAGAGTTAGAAGCAATACACACACACTGAATTAGAGTTAGAAGCAATACACACACACCATAGGTAGATGATGAAATACACGGATTCTTTTGTTATTTGTGAATACTGAAGGGAATGAAAGTAGGGGTTTTGAGAGGATTATTTGGCAGGTTAAAACAATAATTGGAAAAAACACATCTTAGAAACGAAAAAAAAAAAACTGAAGAGAAATACAAGTAGGGTCAAAAAAACCTCAGAGAAGTCAAAATAACGATGAAAAAAATATATAGAGAGAGAGAAAAAGATATGAAGAAGCGGAGACCAAAAGCAACAACACTGATGCCACGAAGGGAGAGGAAGAGGGGCAAAAAGGTAAATCAATTAACGGTGATATTTTATGTTTAACAAAGATAACAAAGAAGTAGAAAAGTATTGAGAGGTAAACTACTCTTGAAACTTTCCCACCAATCAAGAGAGAGAGAGAGAGAGAGAGAGAGAGAGAGAGAGAGAGAGAAGAGAGAGAGAGAGAGAGAGAGAGAGAGAGAGAGAGAGAGAGAGAGACGCCCGTGAGAGGATAGTAGGGAGGGAGGGAGAGAGAGTGAGTGAGAGACCCGTGAGAGAGAGAGAGAGAGAGAGAGAGAGAGAGAGAGAGAGAGAGAGAGAGAGAGAGAGAGAGAGAGAGAGAGAGAGAGAGAGAGAGAGAGAGAGAGAGAGGACGCGTGAGAGGTAGTAGGGAGGAGGGAGAGAGATGAGTGAGAGACCCGTGAGAGAGAGAGAGAGGAGAGAGAGAGAGAGAGGAGAGAAGAGAGAGAGAGAAGAGAGAAGAGAAAGAGAAAGAGAAAGAGAAAAGAGAGAGAGAGAGGGAGGAATCAAGGTAACATACAAACTTAAACTGTCAGGGTTCTCGAAATCTGACGCTTTTTTGGACGGAGAGAAAAAAAGAGAGAAAGAAAGAGAGAAAGAAAGAGAGGAAAGAAAATTGATCAGGAAGACGAATCAAGAGGAACATGGACTTACCTGGGGAGAGCCGGGCCAGGTGTGGGGTTGTGGAGGGCCATTGTAACCTCTATGGCCCTGTGTAGTAAGGTCCATTGTCCCTTGGCCATGCTGGGTTGACTTCCAAAAGGGGCGAAAGGAAGGTGGAGGAAGATTGGTGAAATGGCGACCCAGTGAGAGGAGAAATGCATGTGGTCATCTTTGTCTTAGTGGTGCCTTGGGACTTCGTTGCTTTGTTTCTGTTTCTCTATATTTTTTCTGGTTCTTTTGACTTCCTCGACTTCTTTTTTTTTTTTGACCCAATTTTATATTTTTGTTTTTCAGTATTTTTATTTTTCGTTTCTAACATTTGGGTTTTTTTTCTCATTAGGTGTTGCGTTTTTTTTTTATTTACTTTTTTGTTACTATTTTCTAGTTATATTTTTGCACTTTTTTGCCTTGCGTTTCTAATGTGGTTTTTTTCACAGTTTTTTTTGTTTTTTTGTTTTCTTGTCAAATTGTTGAAGACTGAAGTGTTTTTATTTTCTCCCTCTGGTGATAAATGTGAGTTTTATCATGTGTTTTCATTCTCTCTCACTTTCTTTCTCTCTCTCTCTGTTTCTGCCTCTCTCTCTCTCTCTCTCTCTCTCTCTGCCTCTCTCTCTCTCTCTCTCTCTCTCTCTCTCTCTCTCTCTCTCTCTCTCTCTCTCTCTCTCTCTCTCTCTCTCTCTCTCTCTCTCTCTCTCTCTCTGTCTCTGTCTCTGTCTCTCTCTCTCTCTCTCTGTCTGTCTCTGTCTGTCTCTCTCTCTCTGTCTCTCTCTCTCTCTGTCTCTCTCTCTCTCTGTCTCTCTCTCTGTCTCTCTCTCTCTGTCTCTATCTTTGTCTCTTTTTTTTCTCTCTCTCTCTCTCTCTCTCTCTCTCTCTCTTCTCTCTCTCTCTCTCTCTCTCTTTTCTCTCTCTCTCTCTCTCTCTCTCTCTCTCTCCTCTCTCTCTCTCTCTCTCTCTCTCTCTCTCTCTCTCTCTCTCTCTCTCTCTCTCTTCTCTCTCTCTCCATATTCTCCTCCCGGACTAAGAATTTTCGCAATGCAATCAAGATAAGATATGGTTTATGAAGATCGTCTATACTTCCTCCACAGATGAAAACCAAACTATGAAAGCCAGTCTCTGTTTTATCTCTCTCTCTCTCTCCCTCTCTTTCTTTATCTTTACCGTCCTACTTTTCTCTTCCTTTATCCCTTCCCTTTAGTCTTCCTATCTCTTCTTTCTCTCTCTCTTTTTTTTTTCTCTCTCTCTCTCTCTCTCTCTCTTTCTCTATCTCTATCTCTTCTCTTCCTTTTCATCTTTACTTTTCTTTAATTTCCACTTTCTCTGTTAATTTTCTTTCCTTTCCCCCTTTCTTTTTTCCTTCTTTTCTTCCTTCTCTCTCTTTCTCTTCCTTTTCACCTTTAGTTTTCTTTAATCTCCACTTTCTCTATCAGTTTTCCTTTCTTTCTGCCTTCCTTCCTTTCTGTCTTCCTTCCTTCCTTCCTTTCTCCCATCCTTCCTTCTTTCCTTCCTTCCTTCTTTCCTTCCTTCCTTCTTTCCTTCCTTCCTGCCTTCTTTCCTTCCTTCCTTCCTTCCTTCCTTCCTTCTTCCCTTCCTTCCTTTCTCCCTTCTCCCTCACCAGACGTTCTTATATCACTCTCTCCTTCCTCTCCACCTCCTTACTTTATTTCCTCTCCTTTCCTCCACTCACATAGCTTTCTCTCCTTCCTTCCTCCTTCCCATCTCCTTTTCAGTCAGTGTTTTCTTTCTCTTTTACTCTTTCCTTACTTTCTCATCTTATATTATCTCTCTGGACATAATATTTTCTGCTTTTCCTTCATCCTATTCCCTTTTTTCCCCTCCCTTTGCCCTTTTGTCCCCTTCCTTTCCCTTCACTTCCCCTTTTCCCCTCTATTTCCCCTTTTTTCCCCTCCCTCTCCCTCCCTTTCCCCTTTTTTCTCCTCCTTTTCCTTATTTTCCTCCTGACGGTCTCTTGTCATCCACCTTCCCCATGTTTTACCTCCTCAGTCACTTGCTTGTTACGTAAAAGTCCCCCGGTAAGCTTTTGTGATGCTCTAAGACTTAAAAAGGGAACCTGCAGGGGAGGCATTCAGAAAATATGCGAGGAAATATTAAAAAGTTAAATTCCCCCAAAAAAGGTGATGATAATAGCAGAATTTAGACGTAATGTATTGTAATTGTGATAGTAAATAATTCATTGGAATATTGCAGGGGAAGCATTAAGAATATATGCGAGGAAACAAATAAAAAAGTGAAATACCCCCCAAAAAGGTGATGATAATGGGATAGTTGAGGTGATATTGTGTATTTGTGATGATATATGATAAATTGAAGTGCAGTAGAATATATTAAAGGTTGTAATAGTAATAGTAACTTTGGATTTTCAGTTAGGAAATTAAGAAATTAAGTAAGCATTAAGAAAATATACGAGGGAACAAATGAAAATAAGTGAAATGCCCCCAAAAAAGTCTTAATAATGGGAGAATTTAAGCGGAATTATAGGGTATTTGTGATAGAAAATAATAAATTGGAATAAGAGTAGAATATATTATAAGTTGTAATAATAGTTTAGTCTATCAATTTCATATCACATTTTCAGTTAGCTATAATTATAATTGGTTTTATTATATTTTATTGCCATTCCGATTGTTTTTCTAAGCATCATACTTATTACCGATAAATTCTGCTGATATAGACTTCATAGTAATTTACTCGATTAATTTTATATCATGTTTAAGGATTTTCAGTCAGCAATAATAGTAATTGGTTTTATTGTCATGTGATAAGGAGAGAAAATTAATAAAATAAAGTAACTCTACAGGTAATAGAAGTAAAGCTAATTATATAATCATTCATGCGAAAAAGAAGAAGAGAAATAGCGATGCATTAATGAACTTCTCTGTTAATGGGGGAACAATTAATAGTCTCGCCTTTTGATTAGCAACGAGAGAAAAAAAGTTAGTCTCATTAATTCAGAAAAAATACCACGTTTTCTCTCTTCATTAGGATTTCATTAAGTGCCGCTAGAACGAATACACTGTTGGTGTTCCTATGCATTATTTATTACTTGGTTTAGTCTTAAGTAATGTGGGTTGTGTAGTGTTGACTTAGATTACTGTGGCTGACTGACTGACTGACTGACTGACTGACTGACTGACTGACTGACTGACTGACTGACTGACTCACAAAATAACTGCTACCTTCATATGAACCTTTTTTATGTGTATTTTATTATTTTCATTTGCTTGTATTTTAGTATGTTTCTGTTTTTTTTAATGTATTTTTTATGTTTATTTTTATGTATTTATGTACTAAACCACTAATAGTATGTGTGCGTGTTACACTGTTACAGGAACTACCACGTGCAGGTCTCGCGGCCTCTTGTAGCTTCCTTATTTTCTTATGTTCTTATGTTCTATTTAAGTGTGTCTACCGATCTTTTTTCTCTTGGTAATGTATTTGAGGAAAGTTTTTTTTATTTGAGTGTTTGATTTTGTTGGTTAGCCTAAATCTTTTAATCTATTTGTCTGCTCAAAATTATATAAAGAAAAGCAGGAATAATGTGCTTCCGGCGATGCATAGTTGAGTTTGTGGAACGGAAATGTCTGATATCCAGATCATTACAAGGGTTGAACTTTAATTATTGAGACTTGACCTATGTATTTTTTCTCCTTTCGTACAATTCGGTAACATAATTCAGTCATAACTTCAGTATCCTGATTGTTAACATTGCCACTCAATTGTCCTGCCGATGAGAAGTAAGATATAACCTATAATAAAAGTACTCATTAGAATTCGATTTAATCTTGTGGAGAATATTAGATAAAGTGCAGGAATGAATAATATAGAAGGAGAACGATATATGTAAAGGAATCTGAAAAAGAGAGAAAGAAACAGAAGATATCTCAATAACATCCACTGATTTTTTTTTTTTTTTTTTTTTTTTTTTTTTTTTTTTTTTTTTTTTTACATTTGTGCAGTCTTGGAAATACGTAAGGGATTCATATAATTAACAATGGTTTTTTTCGTTTTAAGAGAAAATGTTGAGCTTTCAAATTTAATCGAATATGAACTTTAATATTATAAATCATGTTTGGATTCATGTTATTTTTAGAGAGAGAGAGAGAGAGAGAGAGAGAGGAGAGAAGAGAAGAGAGAGAGAGAGAGAGAAGAGAGAGAGAGAGAGAGAGAGAGAAGAGAGAGAGAGAGAGAGAGAGGAGAGAGATGTTAATAGGATAAAACGGCATAATATTGGGGCAATGAAGAGAGAGAGAGAGAGAGAGAGAGAGAGAGAGAGAGAGAGAGAGAGAGAGAGAGAGAGAGAGAGAAGAAGGAGAGAGAGAGAGAGAGAGAGAAGAGAGAGACGAGAGAGAGAGAGAGAGAGAAGAGAGAGAGAGAGAGAGAAGAGAGATAAGAAGAAACGACATAAGAATAGGGCAAAACGAAGGCAGGGGGAGAGAGAGAGAGAGAGAGAGAGAGAGAGAGAGAGAGAGAGAGAGAGAGAGTAAAAAGAAAATGCCTTTACCCACCAAAACGAGAGAGTGAATGGGAGAGAAATGAATGGGGGCGAAGAGAGGGAAGAGACCCGAGGGAGAAGAATAGATGGGACAGAGATGGAGGGAGAGATAACGAGAGATAAACACACACTCGATACACATTCTCTCACAGATATATCAGCTCTCTTCACCCTGAAAGTTAGCTTTAATCTGACGTGTACTGATCGAATTATTTTTTTTTTCGTTTTCTTGACTCATTTTAATTTGAGATATTTTTTTGTAAGGTTAATTTTTTTTTAGACTTTTTAGTTACTTTTTTTGAGAACTTTATTTGACTTTTTTTTTGTGAGGTTGACTTTAATTTGAGATACTTTTTTTTAGATTGACTTTTTTTTTAGATACTTTTTTGAGGTTATTTTTTTTTTTACGTTATTGAGAGAGGTTGGCTTTTATTTGAGATGTTTTTTTTGAGATTGACTTTTTTTTAGATACCTTTTTGAGGTTTACTTTATATAAATACTTTTAATGATAGGTTGATTATTTTTTAGATACTTTTTTGAGGTTCCCCTTTTTTTAGGTACTTGTTTTAGGTTTACTTTTTAAGGTATTTTTTAGAGGTTTATTTTTTCCAGGTACTTTATTGAGGTTTACTTTTTTTAGGTATTTTTTTTGGGGTTACTTTTTTAGGTACTTTTTACAGAGGTTGACTTTTTTTAGGTAGTTTTTTGAAGTTTACTTTTTTAGCAACTTTTTTTTAAATATACTTATTTTAGGTACTTTTTTTTTAGGTTTACTTTTTAGGTACTTTTTTGTGAGGTTACTTTTTAGGTACTTTTTTGTGAGGTTTACTTTTTCAGACATTTTGAAAGGTCGACTATTTTTTAGATACGTTTTTGATAGGTGACATTTTTAGGTTCTTTGATTTTTTTATTTTTTTTATACCTAAGATTTTGATAATATGCTTCTCTGTCTTAGAAAAGTTTTATAAGTTAAAGTAATATAAGTATGACATTTTGAAAGGATAGTAAGTTGATAGATAGATAGATAGATAGTTGGATAGTTATGAATATGTTTTAGCTTCTATCGTTGTTTTATGTATCACGTAGCAATGTATCCTGTTGAACATTTAATTAATATTGCAAAGTTACAGAGATTTTAATAATTCCCTTGATATTCTGACAGCGTAGTGATATTGATTAATTTTTTTACGTAACCTTCTGAGTTGTAAAGTGCAAAACCTAATTAAGTACGAGAGTGAAGGGCAAAAAGTGATGTAGCTACTTAAATTAATTGGAGAAATGAAGGAAGCTAAATCACATCCCAAAAGTACTAAAAATATATTGAGATGAAAAAAATAATCGTACCGTAATGAAAAATATACGTTAGAGATTTTATATTTTGCTGTGTTTTTTGGTTTGTTATTCCTACATTATCGGTATCAGGAAGTTATGATATCAGTCTTATCATTTTCTTTACCTGTTTTGTATTTTTGCTTACCTGTCCATTCACTTTTTTGTCATTACACCCATACAGTTACCCTTTTTTTATAATGTGTTCTTATCTCGTATTGTTTTCTAATGAAGCCCAAACAATTTTTTTCCATAGACTCGTGTCTCATTGTTTAAATCTATCTTTTTCTCTCCGCTTATCTTGTCTTTCTCTCTGTGTGTGTGTGTGTGTGTGTCTGTCTGTGTGTGTGTGTGTGTGTCTGTGTGTGTGTGTGTGTGTGTGTGTGTGTGTGTGTGTGTGTGTGTGGGGTGTTTGGTGTGGTGTGTGTGTGTGTGTGTGTGTGTGGTTGTGTGTGGTGTGTGCGCGCGTGGTCGTCGAGTGTAGTGTGTCTTTGTGTTTTGTGTTTTTTGTGTGGTGTGTGTTTACCGTGTGGTGGCGTGTGGATATAGCGAGGTCGCGCGCCCTGTTGTGTGTCGTTGCTGTGTGTGTCGTGTGGGCTGTGTTGTGTTGTGTGTCTGAGTACGTGGCTGGTGTTGGTGTGAGGTGTGATGGGGTGTGAGGAGTGTGGTGAAGGAGGCATAGAGAGGTGGTGGGGTAGGGCTCAGGAGAAATGTAAAAGAGATACCATGTTTTATTTCGTTACCGGAACTATTTACCGCATGAGAAGGGCTGAGGACTAATACCTATGAACGCAACTTTTACGCTAGGAACAGTTGGAAAAGGGACCATTCTATGTACACTGAACATGACTGGCCAGGAGTATGAAGAGATGAGGAGGAGGAGGTGGAGAGACAGAGCAGAAGAGGGGAAGAAAGGTGTGGTGGAATTGAGAGGGAAGACATACAGTACTTTACAATAGGATCAAGTTTTTAATAACCTATTGGTCTGACATTAAAGGTTTGCTTTTACTACATACTCATAATCAACATTACATGTAAGAGGAACAGTTGGAAAGGATACCATGTCCCTAAAGAAGATAGGAACATGGACGTTTCGTAGTGAAGAATGATAGATATGAAGTATACTAACTGCAACTACCACTAACACTAATCGATCCGGGGGACTATACTGTAATATGAATTCGCAGGGCTATATCAAAACCCATTTACTTTACAATGCGCGTCAAGTTTGTTTTTAAATTAAGTTATTGTGCTGGCTTCGACAACATTTGCTGGTAATTTATTCCATCGATCAACAACTCTAACATTGAAATATTTTTTATTGGGGGAGGAGGAGAAGGAAGAGGAGGAGGAGGAGGAGGAGGAGGAGGAGGAGGAGGAGGAGGAGGAGGAGGAGGAATACATAGGAAGAACAGATACCAGAAGTCCTAGAGGAGGAGGAGGAGGAGGAGGAGGAGGAGGAGGAATAGAAGAAGGGAAGGAAGAGGTGTATCGAAGGGAGGAGGAGGAGGTGTAGGAGGAATAGAGGAGGAGGAGGTGTAGGAGGAATAGAGGAGGAGGAGGTGTAGGAGGAGGAGGAGGAGGAGGTGGTGGTGGTGTAGATTGAGGAAGGTAGAGGAGAAGGAGGAGGAGGTGGTATAGAAGAGGAGGAGGAGGAGGAGGAGGAAAAGGAGGAGGAGGAGGAGGAGGAGGAGCAGCAGCAGGCACTGTGTTTAAGGTTCCATCTACCTTATAAAATTCAATCTCTCGGTTTGTCACACTTCCTTCCTCTTGTATCCTCCTCCTCTCCTCCTCTTCCTCCTCCTCCTCCTCCTCCTTCCTCTTGTATTCTCCTCCTCCTCCTCCTCCTCCTCCTTATCTTTGCTTCCCTCTTCTCATCATTCCCTCTCAGCTCATCCATGCATTCATTCCCACCTATCTATCCACTCTGTATTACTTCCTCCTCTCTCCCCTTTCTTTCCCCTCACTATCTTCCCATATTACCCTCATTCCTTCCCTTATCTCCCCTCACATGTAGCTTTTTTTGTGGTTTCCCTTCTGTCCCCTCATTGCGTCACCTCATTGCGCTCCTTTCCAGTATCCCTCATTTACAGCCTGCCAGCCACCCTCCCCTCACCTCCCCTCACACCCTCACCCCTCCCCTCATCTCCCCTCACCCCTTTCCGCTTCACTCACACCTGTCGCGCGCAGGTAAAGACGATTGGAGGTCCCTTTAGGGGTGAGCTAATCCGATATTCACTCAATTCTTTGCTGTTCGATTAAACGGTTCTTATTTTATTGAAGTGTTTAGTGTTTGTGTTCTTGTGTTCTTGTGTTCTTGTGTTCTTGTGTTCTTGTGGTTTGGTTTTGTTGTTGTTGTTGTGCGATGTAACAAAATAATTACTGTGGCGTATATGTAATTAGAATGTCTTTGTAATATTATTTGGTGGATTAGATTTTGTTTAAGATTTGTTTACTGTCTGTGTGGGGTGGGGGGAAGGGATGTGTGTGTGTGTGTGCGTGTGCGTGTGTGTATGTGTGTGTGTGTGTGTGTGTTTGTGTGTGTGTGTTTGTGTGTGTGTAAAGGGGAGTGTACACAGCTATTATTGTATAACGAGAGAGAGAGAGAGAGAGAAAAACGAGAGGAGAGAGAGAGAGAGAGAGAGAGAGAGAGAGAGAGAGAGAGAGAGAGAGAGAGAGAGAGAGATGGCCGGGTAGCTACTTTCTGCCAGTAAATACATAAACATTGGCTCGTGAAGGAATGCAAGAAGATAAAAGTTTGTACGGAAAGGAAGTTGTTGTTATGGGACCGGATTAGGAGGTTTACCAGGTGAGGGAATCACCTGTAGGGAAGTGCGGATAAGCGATCAGGGGGTCCGGTTATGGGGTGTGTGGGGTTGTGTGTGTGTGTGTGTGTGTGTGTGCGCGCGTCGGGGGGGGGAGGGGGCGTGTCACTTTCCTGGACCATCCTCTCTCTTTTCAGGCCCCACCGGACCTCAATGCCCCCTCTCTCTCTCTCTCTCTCTCTCTCTCTCTCTCCCCTCTCTCCTCTCTCTCTCTCTCTCCTCTCTCTCTCTCTCTCTCTCTCTCTCTCGTTTTGTAATTTAGTGGTGGTTATTTTTATTGTTTTTGTTATTAGACTATTATCATAATTTTTTTTTTCATCATCACACACACACACACACACACACACACACACACACACACACACACACACACACACACACACACACACACACAAAACACACACACACACACACACACCACACACCACACACACACACAGGGGAAGAGAGAGAGAGAGAGAGAGAGAGAGAGAGAGAGAGAGAGAGAGAGAGAGAGAGAGAGAGAGAGAGAGAGAGAGAGAGAGAGAGAGAGAGAGAGAGAGCAATATCCTGGATGAAGTGAAGAAGGTATGTAAAAATGGACTGGATGAAAGAGAGAGTGGAGAAAGCATAAAGATAGATGGGGAGAGGAACAATAGAGGGCAAGGCGAGGAGGGGAGAAGGGAGGGGAAAGGAGGGGAAAGGAAGGGTAGTGTTTCTTTCACTGCAAGTAATTCATATCCGTCTTTGAGAGAGAGAGAGAGAGAGAGAGAGAGAGAGAGAGAGAGAGAGGAGGAGAGAGAGAGAAGAGAGAGTAGAGAGAGAGAGAGAGAGAAAAGCGAGAGAGAGGAGAGAGAGAGAGAGAGAGAGACCAACCAGTGACAGAAACATCTCCTTTATGTACAATGGTATAAATGTAAGCTGGTACAAAACGGTGTATCAAGCTTCGCGTCGTAATCCTGTCCTTTGCAACACACGTGTCGTCATGAAAGCTTTGTTCAGCCACACCATGATTGAAAATGTCTGAAATGCAGTAAAATGCAGTCAAAAATGTCTGAAAAGCAGTCAAAAAGTAAATGAAAATGTGTGAAAAGCCGTAAAAAATATAGAAAATTCTTAGAAGTATTGAAAAATAGTAAAAAATGTCTGAAAAAGCAGTAAAAAAAAGTAAAAAATGTCTGTAATGCAGTAAAAAATAGTCGAAAATACCTGAAAAGCAGTTAAGAACTGTTAATGTCTGAAAAGCAGTAAAAAAGTCAAAATGTCTAAAAAGCAGTAAAAAAGATTTTACTTTTTTTTACTTTATTAATGTTTCAGACATCTGCAGATGTCTGAAACATTAATAAAGTAAAAAATGTCTAAAAAGCAGTAAAAAAGGCAAAGATTTCTGAAAAGCAGTAAAAAAGTCAGGTGTCTGAAAAGCAGTATAAAAGTCAAAAATGTCTGAAAACAGTAAAAAAATGTCTTAAGATGTTTGAAGGAGTAAAAATTTAAAAAATGTCTGAGAAGCAGTAAAAAAGACAAAAATGTCTGAGAAGCAGTAGAAAAGTAAAAAATGTTTGAAAAGCAGTAAAAAAGTCAGATGTCTGAAAAGCAGTAAAAAAGTTTAATTAAGAAAGTCTGAATTGCAGGGAAATTCAGAATTTTTTTTCTTCAAAAAATTGCTTTGTTCAGACACACCCTGATTGAATACGTCTGAAAAGCTGTAACATAGTCAAAAATGTCTGAAAAGCAGTAAATAACATTATAAAAAATAACTGGAAAGCAGTAAAATACAATAAAAACGGCTGAAAAGCAGTAAAAATTAAAAATATGTCTGAAAAGCAGTAAAAAACAGTTAAAACGTCATCAGGTTGAGACATTATAAGGTTATTAAGGCATGAAATTGGTGTTCTCTCTCATGTGTTATCTCCATAAATCTCCTGGTGTTCCGCAGACTTCACTTCACAGCCTGCATGACAAGTTTCCGCGCCCAGGAGTTCAGTGTTCAAGCCCAGGGCACTTTGTTAGAGGACCGTGTTAGAAGACCGTGTTAGAGGACCGTGTTAAAAGACTGTGCTAGAAGACCCACTGTGTATGTTATAAGACTGTGTTTGAAGACCCTTGTGTATGTTGGAAGGCCGTGTTAGAAGACTGTGTTAGAAGATCGTGTGTTAGAAGACTGTGTTATAAGACCCACTGTGTTAGAGAAGAATCCGTGTGTGTGGAGGGCGAGGTATATGTCTCACTAGCCGCAAAGCCGCCCTCCGGGCGGACTTTTTGGCTAGCTCCTGCGGAGGGCTATTGGTGGGACTTTTCGGCCCACCAAACACAGACTCTCCAGATAGCCCCTTCTAACTTTCCTGAAATCACGGATATAGAAATGTATGTATTAACGCCAACCCATTCACATCACCCCCAACCCATTCACTCACCCATTACCCATCACCCCCCACCCATTCACTCACCCATTACCCATCACCTCCCACCCATTCACTCACCCATTACCCATCACCACACACCCATTCACTCACCCATTACCCATCACCCCCCATCTATTCCATCACCCATCACCCCCACCCATTCACTCACCCATCACCCCACAC
>JACEEZ010019595.1:428312-430812 GCA_016584305.1 Chionoecetes opilio | reverse complement strand
TCTCTCTCTCTCTCTCTCTCTCTCTCTCTCTCTCTCTCTCTCTCTCTCTCTCTCTCTCTCTCTCTCTCTCTCTCTTTCTCTTTCTCTCTCTTTCTCTCTCACATGTCCTTTTTTTTAGTTATGTACCTGTATCCTGTTTCATGTCTTGTCGCTCGTTGTGTTGTATTCTCAGTCAGTCAGTCAGTCAGTCAGTCAGTCAGTCAGTCAGTCAGTCAGTCAGTCAGTCAGTCAGTCAGTCAGTCACTTAGTCAGTCAGTCAGTCAGAGAGGATGAAAAGTTGATGTAGGTAGTGTTAAGTAGCAGGAACTACCTCGTGTAGGTCTCACGACTTATTGTAGCTTTTATTTTCTTATTTTCTTATGTTCTTATGTCAGTCAGTCAGTCAGTCAGTCAGTCAGTCAGTCAGTCAGTCAGTCAGTCAGTCAGTCGGGGAATCAGTATAATGCGGATGCCGTGCTGCAAATGCTTCTATATCGCCCTCAGTCACACCGTCTCTATTTTTTATGGACAATACTGACGTCTATTACAGAGAGGTCACCTGCGGAAAGGTCACAAGGTCAGATGAGTCAGGCATAGGTCACCTTGTAGGCAGGCACTAACTCAGTCAGATCACGGGGTCGCAGAAGGGTCAAATAAAACATATACACACACAACAAACAAAAAATAAGCTTGGTAATTTCTTTTATTTAATGCTTCGTTAGCAGTAACTTCCTCGTATAAAAAAGTAAAGTTGAGGCTCGGACATGCATCACGCATAGCAAAGTATAGCATAGCATAGCATAGCATAGCGGACGTAGCATAGGAGGGGGGTGGGGGGTGCTGAGTGCTGACTTAATGATGAAGAGAGAGAGAGAGAGAGAGAGAGAGAGAGAGAGAGAGAGAGAGAGAGAGAGAGAGAGAGAGAGAGAGAGAGAGAGAGAGAGAGAGAGAGAGAGAGAGAATATCATTGTCACTTTTCGTACCAATCAATACTAAAGTCGTTCCGAAATTATGTGAATTATGCTTCGTGTGTGTGTGTGTGTGTGTGTGTGTGTGTGTGTGTGTGTGTGTGTGTGTGTGTGTGTGTGTGTGTGTGTAGTCGGAAAGGATACAGGAATGAAGAGCTTTTACTTATAATTAATCCTAATCCTTCTAATTACTCTTAATGATCACGAGAACTTGTACTAATTATTATGATGAGCATATATGAGGAGCCATTCACCATTCACCAATTAATCTTATCCCTTGGCAATCATTTCCCCTTTTATAGCATTGTACACATGGTTCCCCTTCCCCCTTCTCCCCTTCACCCCTTCTCCCCATCCCCTTCCCTCCTTCCTCTCTTCCCCTCCCTCTCCTCTCCTCCCTAACCCCCTCCCTCTCTTCCCCTTCCCCTCTTCCTCTTTTCCCCTCTCCCCAACCTCCTCCCTTTTCTCCCCTCCCTATCCCCCTTCCCCTTTTCCTCCCCTCCACTTCCCCTCTTCCATTCTTCCCCTCTTATCGTCTTCCCCTCTTCCCCCTTCCCTCTTCTCCTCCCTCCCTCCCTCCCTCTTCCCCCCCCCCCCTACTCCCTTCCCTCCCGTCCCTTCCCACGCAAATATAATCGTGCTAACTCTAATATCATAATAGTTTCATGTATCGCCCAGTAATGCATTCTATAATTACTACCGTTATTGTATCATAAGACACTATTACTGTCATTAAGTGATGCAAGAAGTCGTGACAAGCGTAATGTATTAGATAATAAGACAAGAGAAAGGATGAGTTCTTATTCTGGAGCTTCTTTAACTGTTTTGATTGTTCTTCTTCTTTTTGTTATTATTATTATTATTATTATTATTATTATTATTATTATTATTATTGTTAAGCCCCGACGCCCGAAGGGGGAGTGTGCGGGGGCTCAGCGGGGGGTGATGCTCCTGTTTAGCGGCCCCCCAATCCGCTACGGTTCTATCCAATCGGTCGCTGACGTGGCATGACAATTAACCCCGGCACCCCTACCTGAAGGGTGCCAGGCTATATCTCCTTGTACTGAAGGTAAACGGGGCAGTGCCCGTTGCGTCGGAGATACGGGAAGCTTGCCTCCCCAGGCTGGTAAACGCCCCGGCATTGCCGGGGGCGCGACCCTACCTGTCCCCCTCGAGGTCCCTGTCTTGCTTACAGTTACCCCGGGGGCATCATTAATCGCCTGCCCTGTCATGCACTGTACGTATTATTAATACGTCACCATCTGCTGCGTAGCCTCCTGGAGGGTCTGTACGTGGTACTCAAGGGGTCCTCAAACCCTGCTGCGTGTGTCTCGCCATGCCCCGGGGTCCCAGGGGTAACCCAGGGGAAGCATCAGGTGCAGGTGTCTAGCAGGGCGTCGTAGCAGCGTAGTGTTTCACCTCCGCCCCTAGCCCGCCGCTAGTGTCTCGCCCCAATGCCCAGTGGTCCCCCGAGGGCCTTGAAGGGAAGCCACAGGGGCAAATAGTGTTGTAGGACGTCGTGGCACCGTAGAGTTGCACGTACCTGCCCCCTG
>JACEEZ010019595.1:415812-423312 GCA_016584305.1 Chionoecetes opilio | reverse complement strand
GACTCTTAGCTGCCACCTCCACCTTTATTTCCACTTGCTTCCTTGTCCTTTATCTTGGTTAGCGATAAGGAAGAGTAGGAAGAAGGGTGGAAGGGTTGGAAGAAGGGTGGAAGGGTTGGAAGAAGGGTGGAAGGGTAGGAAGAAGGGGTGGAAGGGTAAGGAGAAGGGTGGAAGGGTAGGAAGAAGGGTGGAAGGGTAGGAAGAAGGGTGGAAGGGTAGGAAGAAGGGTGGAAGGGTAGGAAGAAGGGTGGAAGGGTTGGAAGAAGGGTGGAAGGGTAGGAAGAAGGGTGGAAGGGTAGGAAGAAGGGTGGAAGGGTAGGAAGAAGGGTGGAAGGGTAGGAAGAAGGGTGGAAGGGTAGGAAGAAGGGTGGAAGGGTAAGGAGAAGGGTGGAAGGGTTGGAAGAGGAGTGGAAGGGTAGGAAGAAGGGTGGAAGAGTAAGAAGAAGGGTGGAAGAGAAAGAGTAGGGAAAAGAAAAAAAAAGAAGAGAAAAGAGAGCGAATAATAATATAAAAATAGATGAGAAGAAAAATAGAGAAAATAAGGGCAAGAGGTGGATTTCGTAGGGTTTGTTTTGGTATTGTTATTATTATCATTATTATTTGTTGTTGTAATAGAAGGCTACTGATGAGGATATAGAGAAGGAAAGAGGCGGAGTATGAGATGATAATATGAAGAATGATGAGGAGTAGCGAGGGAGAATGATGATTAGAGTGACAAAAAAGAAGATATTATTATTTATTTATTTATTTATTATAAAAAAAATTCTGGAGAAGCTTAATATTTCCAGTTTTCCAGGTTTAATGAGATAATAATGTATAGAAGACCGTCATTTTTCTGTTTTTTCATCCTATTTATCAGTCAGTCAGTTTGTTGAGTTTTCTCGAAGCTGCCATTATGATAGTTTTTTTTTCTATATATGAAAATTACAGTTTTTTTCGTGTTCACATTAAAAACAGACGTTGTGGCAAAGAGAAATAAAAGTATATTGTGAAAGCATTTTTTCATTGCTACCAGACTCCATATAAAGCTTTGGAAATGTGAATATTATTGTGAGTATAAAAACGAGGCTCTGACATTTTTTTCTTTCTTCCTGTGTATAAAAAAAGGATGAAAAACTGCGAGGATTTCTTGCTTGATCCTGAAATGACTACAAAATATCAATTCATAATCATTAATACATTTTGTATTGCATAGATATATACCTTGAAACATACTCCTACACACACACACACACACACACACACACACACACACACACACACACACACACAGACACAGACACAGACACAGACACAGACACAGACACACACACAGACACACACACACACACACACACACATATTGCTACACTATAATTTGTCCTTTCAAGTTTCACATTTTCATTTTTTATAAACTTTTTCGTAATTTCTTTACAAACATCACATTGATATATGATTATGATAATGATATATTTATTGTAATTTCATACATTACACATGTTTACCACATTTCGGGGTGTGGCGTAAATCATATAATTTATGGTTTTGCACTGCAAGAAATACACCACACACAACACACCACACACACACACACACACACACACACACACACACACACACACACACACCACACCACACACACACCCACACCCACCACCACCCACCCACCCACCCACCCCCACACCACCCACCCACCCACCCCACCCACCCACCCACCCACCCACCACCCACCCACCCGCCCACCCACCACACCCACCCACCCACCCACACACACACACACACACACACACACACACACACACACACACACACACACACACACACACACACACACACCTCCTGACAGGGTTCCAAGGTTACAGATAAAGGTCACAATTATTCCCTGCTGCCATCCCGTGCTTATTCTCTGCTTTATAGGTGAACAGGGCCTGTGTTTTTTAATGCTTTTTTTAACATCACAAAGGACTGGCCAAGGGGGAAAAAAAAGTAACAAAATTTCCGCTTAATTGCCAGTCCCTATAAAGATCACAGTATGAGAATATAAACAGTAGGGGTGGGCCAATTTAGTTCGGTTTGAGATGAGACACGCTCCAAACTGTTTCTCTGCTAAGCGGGAGAATCGAACCCGCGTCCTATCGTATCTCAGGGATCTCTGTTGTGTTGTGAGCTATTCATGCTAAATCACTACACTATACCAGCCGATTGAAAGATGAGATAAGATAATAATAAATTCTTAATGTATGCGGAGGAGAAGAGAGAGAAGAGAGAGGAGAAGGAGGAGGAGAGAAGAAGGGAGGAGACAGCAGAAGGGTAGGGAAAGAGAGAGGTAGATGGGAGGTTGAGGTAGGAGTGAGGAGACAGGCATGACTAGAGAGGAGAGGAGAAGCAATCAGTGTAAGGGAAAGTAAGTAGATGAAGTTAATGAGCACAGAGTTGCGGCGCAGTATCAGTAGCAGGAAACGTAGAGGCAAGGTATGGTAATAAGAGAGGAGAGGAGGCGACAGCAGCAGCAGGAGGAGGAGAAAGTAAGAGGAGGAGGAGAGAGTGAGTGGAGGGAGAGGAGGGAGGAGAGAGAGAGGAGGTAGGGGGAGGGGAAGGAAGAGGGAGGGAGGTAGAGAGGAGAGAGGAGAGAGACGGGGAGGAGGAGAGAGGGAGGGTAGAGGAGAGAGGGAGGAGGAGGGAGAGGAGGAGTAGAGAGAGAGGAGGTAGAGAGAGGAGAGAGAGGAGGAGAGAGAGAGGGAGGTAGAGAGGAGGAGAGGAGAGGGGGTAGAGAGAGAGGAGGTAGAGAGGAGGAGAGAGAGGGAGGTAGGAGAGAGGGAGGTAGAGAGAGAGGGAGGTAGAGAGGGAGGAGAGAGAGAGGGAGGGAGGTAGAGAGAGGGAGGTAGAGAGAGGGAGGTGAGAGAGGGAGGTAGAGAGAGAGAGGGAGAGAGAGGAGGAGAGAGAGAGGGAGGTAGAGAGGGAGGGAGACAGAGAGGGAGGGAGGTAGAGAGAGGGAGGTAGAGAGAGAGGGAGGTAGAGAGGGAGGCAGAGAGAGAGGGAGGTAGAGAGAGAGGGAGGTAGAGAGGGAGGCAGAGAGAGAGGGAGGTAGAGAGGGAGGTAGAGAGGGAGGCAGAGAGAGAGGGAGGTAGAGAGGGAGGGAGACAGAGAGGGAGGGAGGTAGAGAGAGAGGAAAGGAGGCTGGGAAGGAGGGGGGAAAAATAATTAATTATCGAGGAGAGAAAAATATACAGTAATTAAGTATCGAATCTCTTGTAATGTCAAGAAAAAGATTGAAAAATTACATGAAAATTTTGTGAAGGAGCTAGAGGAAAGATTAATCAGTGTTATGAAAATATATACACTTTTTTTCCCTTATTTTTTTCTCCTGTGTGGCATTCTTCAACTCCTTATTCATTTTTTATTCTTCAACATAATATATAACCTTTTTATCCCTATTTTTTTTCCATCAGTGAGGCATCTCTCAACTTCAAGAAATATTTTAAAGCAATTCTTTCCCTCCTTCCTCCCTATTTTGTTTACTTTGTCGCTCGGCTTGTTGTATTATTCTATTCTTAAAGTAATTGCCCAGACCATTTTTTCATTCCTGATTTGATGTAGTTAGAGTATAGCCATTATCGAGTGTATCAACAATATGTTGTCACTTTTTGCATCCAGTCAGCCGTTTTTTAATAATCCGCAATAAAAATCTGTAAATTCCCCGAGCTTCGAAAACGCTGCCTGGCAACTGGCAGACGATGCGCCACGGTTCGGTGACTTAAGAGGAGGAAGGCCTCCTCTCTCCGCGCTGATCAGAAGCACGTAAACACAAGAGATAAATATAGTACTTGAAGATTTTTGGGTGTTTTTGATCGATTTTTTTTGCGATGTGGCATATACTTGCATCCTTCATGTATACAGCAAGAAAGCTGTGCCTTTGCAGAGAGCTTAGCACCCATTTCTGACCTATTTGGCCATGATATGTCTGTGCAGCGCCCGCCTGGCAGTGGCGGGTGAGAGGAGCGCGGCTAGACAATGTGCTTCACTTCATCACTATAATCAATTGTTGTGTGTAAGGGGTTGTTGTGTGTAAGGGGTTGTTGTGTGTAAGGGGTTGTGTGTAAGGGGTTGTTGTGTGTAAGGGGTTGTTGTGTGTAAGGGGTTGTTGTGTGTGAGGGGTTGTTGTGTTAAGGGGGTTGTTGTGTAAGGGGGTTGTTTGTGTAAGGGGTTGTTGTGTGTGAGGGGTTTTGTTGTGTGTAAGGGGTTGTTGTGTGTGAGGGGTTGTTGTGTGTAAGGGGTTGTTGTGTGTAAGGGGTTGCTGTGTGTAAGGGTTGTTGTGTGTAAGGGGTTGTTGTGTGTAAGGGTTGTGTATAAGGGGTTGTTGTGTGTGAGGGGTTGTTGTGTGTGAGGGGTTGTTGTGTGTAAGGGGGTTTTTGTGTGTAAGGGGTTGTTGTGTGTAAGGGGTTGTTGTGTGTAAGGGGTTGTTGTGTGGGTCACCATCCTATGCGGCCGCCGTCCCCATGCGGCCGCCTGTATGATCCACATACATTATATAGAGGGCAGTCGCGCGGAGCAAACTATTGTTATACGTATATGTTTATTGTACGTTATGTTTAACATATATAACTATATGTTAAACATAAGATGTCATAGTTACTACTAACCTCACTATAACCCCTAAAAATTACTAACCTAACCTCACTATAACCCCCTAAAAGTTACTAACCTAACCTCACTATAAGTTATTAACCTAACCTCACTATAACCCCTAAAAGTTACTAACCTAACCTCACTATAACCCCTAAATGTTACTAACCTAACCTCACTATAAGTTATTAACCTAACCTCACTATAACCCCTAAAAGTTACTAACCTAACCTCACTATAAGTTACTAACCTAACCTCACTATAACCCCCTAAAAGTTACTAGCCTAACCTCACTATAACCCCTAAATGTTACTAACCTAACCTCACTATAACCCCTAAAAGTTACTAACCTAACCCTACCATAACTCCCTAAAAGTTACTAACCTAACCTCACTATAACCCCCTAAAAGTTACTAGCCTAACCTCACTATAACCCTAAAAGTTACTAACCTAACTCACTATAACCCCTAAAAGTACTAACCTAACCTCCATAACCCTAAAAGTTACTAACCTAACCTCACTATACCCCCTAAAAGTTACTTATATTGCCGTAGGCGGCCGCATTGGGGATACACCGTTGTGTGTAAGGGGTTGTTGTGTATAAGGGGTTGTTGTGTGTATAAGGGGTTGTTGTGTAAGGGGTTGTGTGTAAGGGGTTGTTGTGTGTAAGGGGTTGTTGTGTGTAAGGGGTTGTTGTGTGTAAAGGTTGTGTGTAGGGGGTTGTTGTGTGTAAGGGTTGTTGTGTGTAAGGGGGTTGTTGTGTGTAAGGGTTTGTTGTGTGTAAGGGGGTTGTTGTGGTGTAAGGGGGTTGTTGTGTGTAAGGGGTTGTTGTGTGTAAGGGGTTGTTGTGTGTAAGGGGTTGTGTGTGTAAGGGGTTGTTGTGTGTAGGGGGTTGTTGTGTGTAAGGGGTTGTTGTGGTAAGGGTTGTTGTGTGTAGGGGTTGTGTGTGTAAGGGGTTGTTGTGTGTAAGGGGGTTGTTGTGTGTGAGGGGTTGTTGTGTGTGAGGGGTTGTTGTGTGTAAGGGGTTGTTGTGTGTAAGGGGGTTGTTGTGTGTAAGGGGTTGTTGTGTGTAAGGGTTGTTGTGTGTAAGGGGTTGTTGTGTGTAAGGGTTGTTGTGTGTAAGGGGTTGTGTGTGTAAGGGGGTTGTTGTGTGTAGAGGGTTGTTGTGTGTAAGGGGTTGTTTGTGTGTAAGGGTTGTTGTGTTGTAAGGGTTGTTGTGTGTAAGGGGTTGTTGGTGTAGGGGTTGTTGTGTGTGAGGAGGTTGTTGTGTGTGAGGGGTTGTTGTGTGTAAGGGTTGTTGTGTGTAAGGGGTTGTTGTGTGTAAGGGGGTTGTTGTGTGTAAGGGGGTTGTTGTGTGTAAGGGGTTGTTGTGTGTAAGGGGTTGTGTGTGAAGGGGTTGTTGTGTGTAAGGGGGTTGTTGTGTGTAAGGGGTTGTTGTGTGTAAGGGGGTTGTTGTGTGTAAGGGGGTTGTTGTGTGTAAGGGGTTGTTGTGTGTAAGGGGTTGTTGTGTGTAAGGGGTTGTTGTGTGTAAGGGGTTGTTGTGTGTGAGGGGTTGTTGTGTGTAAGGGGTTGTTGTTACCGCTAACATCTGTTCATCCGCCTCGTATTCTGATCTGAGGTTCGTTTTCCTCATAGTATACGCGAGAAGCGTCATTTATTTCGGTCTCAGATTGAGCATCGTACTCTAGATCTGTCTGTCACAGCGACAGATTCCCTGTCTGACACCGAAGCACAATCGCTCATCATAACATTTGCCGACAGGTGTCAGACAGATGTTTACATTGGAGCGTTCCTCCTCTGACGTCATCAAGTACATTCGTAGTCCTGTTGGAGGGAAGATTATTTTTTTTCAGCACCCTTTTTACAAAAGTCGTGTTTTTACGGAAAAAAGGCCTGGAAATCAATTTTTTTTGGTGGATTAGGTGTTTTGAATGCACATTCAACATAATTAGACAAAAAGAAAAGGGTCTGGACGATTACTTTAAATTTCTATTCAGTTTGTTTTGTCTGTATTGTTTTTTCGTATTCGTAGGTTATTTTAACACATTTTTTAACCAATTCTTTCCTTCCCCCTATTTTTTTTTCATTCGTGTATTCGTATAGGTATTTTTTTCTATTATTCCGCCGCACAATTTTTTTTTCTCGTTCTATCTTAGGTTTTATTATCATTCCCCTAAACATTTTCCAAGCAACACTTTCCCGCCTTCCTCCCTATTTTATTTCTTGTCGTTCATTCTTAGGTTTCATTTTTTTTCTTTTATTCCGCCGTGCATTTTCCAAGCTGTACTTCTCCTCTTTTCCCACTGTTTATTTGTTTTTCTTTCAATCTTCAAGTTTTTTTGTACTATTCCGCCACACATCTTCCAAGCAATCATTTCCCTCCTATTTCCCTCCCTTCTCTTTCCTCCCTTTTTTTTCTCTTTCGTATTTTTTTTGTTCATTCGTAGGTATTTTTTTTTAAACTTTATTTGTTCATTCGTATTTTTTGTTTTTTTCGTTCTCTCGTAGGTTTTTTTTTTTAAACTTTATTTGTTCATTCGTATTTTTTGTTTTTTTCGTTCTCTCGTAGGTTTTTTTTGTTTTTATGTTTTCGCCGCCTATTTTCCAAGCTCTTTCCTATCTTTTTGTCGTGTATTCGTCTATAGGTTTTTTACTATTCCGCCGCAGCCAGGTGGTCTGCCCTGTGCCTCGCGCCCCTCAAAGGAGGTGAATGTTGCCGCTATGAATAAATTTTATACACGAACTGAAGGGGAAGAATAAAAGGAAGGGAGACGCTGCCCAGAAATGACTCTCTTCTATCCTGTGTGTGTGTGTGGGGGGAGGGGTGATGGTGTATGTGTGTGTGTGTGGAGGGGGGGAGAGGTGATGGTGTATGTGTGTGTGTGTGGGGGGGAGGGG
>JACEEZ010019595.1:395812-408312 GCA_016584305.1 Chionoecetes opilio | reverse complement strand
GAGGAGGAGGAGGAGGGAGGAGGAGGAGGACAAAAAAAAAAATAGGAAGATTGAAGATGAAAAAAAAAGGATCAAGACGACGACAAAAAAGAAAAGAAGACTGAAGATAAAAAAAAAAAGGATGACAAAAACAAAACCAAAAACGACAACCAACTAAAATACAAAACGACAAAAAGAAGAAGATTGAAGATAAAAAAAAAAAAAAAGGATCAAGACGACGACAACAACAAAAAGAAAAACAAGATAAAAAAAGGAAGTGTGCGCCGCGGCCCCTCGATCACAGGATAACACACTGATTCCCTCCGTTGACCCGGTCACCTGTGTTTCAGTCTCCTGTTTGCATCGTTGTTGTCGTGTTCTTTCTTCTTTTTTTTTTATCTTTATCTTTCTTTTTTTGTTGTCGTAGTCCTCATCTTTTTTTTTTTATCTTGTCTTTTTTTTTCATCATCGTCTTCCTCCTTTTTCATCGTCGTCGTCGTTTTCAACCTCCTCCTCCTCCTCCTCCTTCCCTCCTCCTCCCTCCTCCTCCTCCTCCTCCTCCTCCTCCTCCTCCTCCTCCTCTCCCCTCCTCCTCCTCCTCCTCCTCTCCTATCCTTCCTCCTCCTCCTCCTCCTCTCCTCCCTCCTTCCCCCTCCCTCCTCCTCCTCCTCCTCCCCTCCTCATCCTCCTCCTCCTCCTCCTCCTTGTTTTCTTTATGACAGGAGTGTAAAAAATGCCTGGAACCTATCCGAGTAAGGTGGAAATCGTATATACAGAACATGAAGTGCAAGGGAAAGATGGAAATAACGATATAAAGCAGTCCAAGAATAGGTTATGGGCGAAAATATATTTGTAAGTAAATGAAGAGTTTCGTTGAAAAATATGTTCTAGGAATGTGCAAGTTGTTGAAAATATATATTGACGCGTCCAGCATAACAGAATATTTCGTTCCCTTTCGCTTTTGATGTCGAAGCTTTGACATTTTCGTAATACATAAACAAAAATATATGTTAACGAGTGCTGAGTGCGGACTCGTAACTCGTTTGGCATTATTTTCTGGCCTTCAAATTGTTTCTTTTCGTATAGCGCCAAAGACTTGTATGACATCTCGTCCTCCCGCCAATCCCCGCAATGCCGAGGTTTCAGGGCGCTGTGGGTCTTGTCGGCGCGATATTTCCCCTCTCTTGCCTTCGTCGGGTCATCTAGTGCATCTTTGTGAGACCAGCCACGCCGAGGGCCACTTCCCAGGCTCCTCCTCTCCCTCAAGCCCCTCCTTCCCCTCCTTCCCCACACACAAGATCATCTCGTTCCACACACGGTTCTCCTTCAGCGCGAGAGGAAGTCACGGAGCGGTTCTGCCCGCCGCCCGAGCTGGCAACTCCCCTGGAACCAAAACACAGGAAGCTCCAATCTTTCCAGGCAGTGATGGCTCGGTCGCAGTGCTGAGCGGTCGAGGGGAGAGAGCGGGGGCTGTCACCTCGGCGCAACAAGTCTGGGCCACAGCACTCTGAGCCTCACTGACTGGTGACTCGCAAGGCTGGAATGCCGGGCCGGTGACTCCAAGGACCAAGGTTCCGGCTTTAACTTGGCAGTCAGATCAGTCGTTGCCGAGACGTGACAGGACCTGCAGTGTTTGTGCCGTCGCTCACCTCACTTACCTGGCACTTCCCCGGGGACTCACTCGCGTGCCTGGACGTGAATAGCAATTTTATAAAGTCTTATTACCGAGTACCAAAGAGTAGAGAGTCCCCAGGCGTGGATGCAGTGCGAGCCTCACGCCCTTAACTTAACTGTCTCAAGGGCTGTACGGTCACGATAAGAGGCCAAAAAGTGACGACGATAAGAACCCAAGAAGTGACGAAAAAACTTGTTCGACCAAATCCTGCTTTTGAAACTGTATCAGAAGGTTGTGTGTTGTGATACGAAGCGACTCTTGACAAGATAGAACCTTTGCGAGTGTGTGGACGGTGATACCTCGTTGCTAAGGGTGATGCACGAAAAATAATGTTCCGTCTCGAGAGTCTGAAGATAGTGACGTGAAGGAAAATAATACTTAAAGGAGAGGAAAAAAAAAGGTTTCTTCCCTGATGCAAGAGTTTAATAGATGTTACCATGTCTTGACGATCCCTGGAAAAGAAGTGATCAATATAAACGAGTAGTAGTGTGTGTGTGTGTGCGTGTGTGTGTGTGTGTGTGGTGTGTGTGCGTGTGACCCCTCGCCGTGACCCGCTCCACCCAGTGTCACGCCTCCACCCATCCACCCACCACGCCCTTTCCTCCCCCATGACCTGAAGACCCTCGCTTCGTAACAGCTCCCAAGGGTGGCACAGGGGACGGCACGCCTCTCGGCCATGGGATTCTGACGCCGAGCGGGGCTTACCGAGAGAGCTTCAGGGGCACACGAGGCGAGTCATGATGATGTGGCGAGGAGTGAGGAGACTTGTGGAGTGGCAGAGTGTGGTGGTTGTGGTGGTAGCTATGGTGACGGTGGCAGTAGCGGGCGACTCTCCATCACCACTCTCCTCCTCTTCCTTCTCCTCCTCCTCCTCCTCCTCCTCCTCCTCTCCTTCCCCGTCCCTCCACGAAGAAGCCGCTCACAATGCCACCTGGACAACACCCCCGAAGTGCCACTGGACGTCACCTCAGGTCTTAGAGTGCAAAGTGAGGGTTCTGGATGACACTCTGGGCTGGCAGGTGGTTAAGGGGCACTGGGAGACACTCAACCACTCGAGAGGTCAAGAGGTCGTGCCCAGGTCGCCGTGGCATAGCGGAGGGGACCCCAGACATGCCCGCGAGCTGACGGTGGAGTGTAGCCGCGTCCACTTCTTCCAATCGCTTCTCACTGCACAAACTTTCCAGGTGAGTTTAAGCTTTGTTCCAGTTTCCATGATTTTGTGTGTGTGTTTGTGTTTGTTGATGATTGATTGATTTGTTTTAGGTTTGAGTTGTCTTTTTAGGGTCATAGGCTCTTTTGTGTTCCGGTTTCTGTTTTTGTGTGTTTATAAATGGTTTGTTTTAGGGTTTTGTGTGGTGTTTTTGTGTGTGTGTGTGTGTGTGTGTGTGTGTGTGTGTGATGAAATAGTTTGTTTGTTTATGCATGTAGGTGATTAAATAACAGGTAGGATAATTAATGGAAAAAAAAATACTCTATGCTATATATAAATAAGAATTATTATTAATATGTGTGGTCATAGTCAACACCATATATATATTTTTTGTTTTTACTCAGACATTTATCATTGAATTCACTTTTTTTATTGACAGTATTGCGTTAAAGGGGAAAAAATGTAACAATACAAACTATAAAAAAAAATACTTTGTTACGCAAGAATGTTTCCCGCGACCCGTTCACCTCATTCATCCATTGCCTCACATTCAACATTCACTACACTTATCTTTTAATTACATCAACATTTTTTTTTATCGCTAGTGAACTGAGTAACAGAAAAAAAGGTAACATTAAAAAAGCATTATATCTAGCTACCTGGTGTCACGTGTTACCCTTAAATTCAATGTTAATGGAGGAATTTCACGAAAATATTAAAACTACATTAATACTGACAGAAATATTTAATAGGCATGTCAATACCTTCGTCTGGCTTGTCTACTCTATAATGCGCAGCGCTGAAAAATAAAAGAGAGAGAGAGAGAGAGAGAGAGAGAGAGAGAGAGAGAGAGAGAGAGAGAGAGAGAGAGAGAGAGAGAGAGAGAGAGAGAGAGAGAGAGAGAGAGACCTAATTCCTCCTCTCAACCTCACCAAAATTCACACAATAATCTCAAATTCAATAACAAAGTAGAAATAAAACAAAAATATTAAAAACTACACCAGTACTGAGTATTAAATATTTAGTCGTCAAGTAATACCTTTGTCTAGCATGTCTATAATTATATCTGGATTGTCTCTATAATGCGCTAAGAATAAAACTAAACTATTTTATCTACATCAGTAATGGCTATGAAATATTTAGTCTTCATGTCAATATAATGTCTCTGGCATGTCTACTCTATAATGCGCAGCGCCGATCCGGAATCCATGCCTTTATCTGGTCCTGCAAACGCGCCCCTGTAACGAGCACCTGCGAGTAATTACCGGGCCCGCGTACCAGGTAATTCCGGGATTTATGTATTGGAACCTGAAAAAGAGTGATTATCTGAATATTTGATGTGATTTACCGACTCGCAGCGCCGATCAGGGAACCGCGAGGCTTGGGAATGCTTGTCAGGGGAGCCAGGGAAAGGAAATTTTGTGAGGGGATTAGCATTATTGCATTGGAATTATCGGTATGGCAAGTCGTGTGATATGCTTTTTTTGGGTTGTGCCTATAGGAATGGGTTTGGTGGTATTTTGGTTATTAATATTATTCTACTTAACTGCTGCTACTACTACTATACTATACTACTATACTACTCTATATACTTATACTATACCACTCACTACCACTACACTAACTACTACTACTACTCTACTACTACCACCACCAACCACCAACCACACCACCAACCACACCACCAGTATCACCACACCACACCACCACCACCACCACCACCACCACCACCACCACCACTACTACTACTACTACTACTACTACTACTACTATTTTTTTTTTTTTTTTTTTTTTAAACTACTACTAAATGATACCTCCACCCCATGTTTATTTATGAAATATACGCGGGCTCCACGAATTGGAGGTCAGTAGCCCCAACTCCGGTCGCTACTGACTGTGGCATCCAACCATACTACTACTACTTATCTATTATTTACTTCATTACAATTCTTATTTACCTCTCTACACTATCTATACTAATATGCCGCTCTCCACTACAGTGGCCTGGTAGTCCAGGCCAGCTATATCGATGGTTGTGGGGGCGGAATATCTAGTACCCGGCAGACCTGAGCAGGGAGAAGGAGAGACGGCACCTCATTCAGGCGACAACGTGGCTCCTTGGCTGGTGCTTCTTTTCTGCCACTACATCTGCTAGTCTTGAATAGAAGCACTTGACCTTGGGGCCCATCCCGCCGGACGTAGTGAAGACCAGGGGTGTGAAGATGCCCTGATCAACATTTTGAATCCTATCCCCATACGCCCTGATTTTCTCCTGCTCATTCCTTTGGTGAGCAGCTTCCAGTGAGATCCCCGGTGGCAGGCGGCCATCGGATCGAAGATTCTGATGTCCATGAAGGCTCTTTGTCTTCTGGTCCAGAATCCACGAGCACTTACGTCCACTTGGGCCTCGTTGGCGATGTTGGCCGTCCTGTACTGTAATTGTTCGCCATCCATGGGGAGAAGATTTGGTTCAGTGGAGACGTCGCGGCACACCTTCCTGAGCATACTGGCCGTCACATCCCTCACCTCATCGTGTCTGATGCACACGAATCCCCCCCTTTTTACACGTCATGGTGTGGTTGACGTTGTTTGGAGCTTCACATACACAGGTTTTGGGAATTCCCTCTACTGGCCAGCCATACCTCAGAGCAACGGCATCTACGAATTCTTGTTTGTTGAGGCTGAAGCCTTTTGCTCTGATAGGCAAGCATGTTAGGCAGTTGGACGCTCCCGTTTCCTGTGCAGTGAGAATTTTCCTCACGGTATCATCCAGCAGGGTGCCTTTTAGGCGTTCCAAGCTTTCCACTTGTGCACTTTGCCTGTCTCTAGAAATGGTTTTCTTTAGCTCCAAGATCGCATTCTGGTCTGTTTCACCATTTGCGTCTTGAGCTATGATTTTTTCGGTGAGGGAACTGGTGAGGTTGATGGAGTTTAGGTTTTCTTCATCGGCCAGTTTCTCAGGGGATGTGATCCCCATCCCACCCAGTCTTGGTGGAAATGTCAGCAGCTCCCTCACGCTATCCCCTATGATGATATGGGATCTCAGCAGTGCTGGTAGGAAGGTGTTCCTGATGGATTCTTCCAACGGTCTGAGGAGAAGGCTGATGCCTGGGATGGTGCGCTTGACGAAGCTCCATCGCTGTTGTAGGCCATGCGTGAATGCTGAGTAAGCTGCGTGTGGTTCTGTCTTGGCCATGTCGGACAAGACGTCCATCTCTTTCACCCACTCCGACACTTTCTCCCCAACGTATTTCGCCTTGAACTCCTCTGTTCCAATCACTGCACCCAAGTGTCGCTGCCCGTCCTTTGTCACAGTGACCCCACTGTCTCTGAAAAGTCGCACTCCATTGTCATAATGTTCGGGTTTGACAATAAGGATGGACTTGGTGGCGTTGGGTGTGTATCCTATAGTAGGGCCGTTCTCCTCCACAAGAGCCCACCACTTCTTTAAGTCTGAGATTTTCCCGGCCCCTGTTAGGTCATCCACATATGCCACTTGCTTCACCTGTGTTTTTTCATACGAAATCACATCTTGAAGCACTGATAGGCCAAGGGCGTACATTGCCATGGCCACTGGGTCACCTTGCGTTGTTCCCTCCATTGATTTCAAAATCTTAACACTATTATTACTATTAACGCTTATGTACATGTCTGAAGGATCTCTGTATGTGTTTTCAACATATGTCGCAAGTGGGGGATACTAAATTCGAATGCTGTGAAGCATTGTCTTTCGGTTTATAGTGTTAAATGCATTTTACTACTACTACCTTTATAGCACGCTTCATACTACTACTACCACTATTATTACCACCAATTTCATCACCGCTATTACTTCTACTACTACTACTTTTACTACTTTTACTACTACTAACACCATCTTTATAGCTCACCTCATACTACTCATGCAATAATTACCACTACTTCTACTATCATCACCACCACCACTACTACCACTATCACTACTATTACTACTACTACTACTCCTACTCCTACCACTACCACTACTACTACTACTACCACCACTACTACCACTACTAAACACACAAAAGCCCTATTAATGTACCTATACCCACCTAAATATAATGAAACAAATTAACATACTGATCAGTGAAGCTTAAGGTCACGTTTGGGGATGATTAGTGCGCCTGGTGACGATGTGCGAAGCCTCCTCCCTTTAGGCAATGATTCACGACCTTATCGACCGTCCGGGAGGCAGGGATGGGGGGCGGATAGAGGGATACCACACGAGGGACCACCACCACCACCACCACCTACCTCGTTATCTCCCGGAAAATATCTCTTAGTCCTGAAATGCAAATTTATCCATTGTTTTCAAGTGATGGGAAGGTAGAAGAGGAAAGGGTTAATGAGAGGGAGATAACAGGTTAATTAAAGAGGTATTGGTTAGTATACCTGTGTGTAGATAAATAACAGGTGATTAGTAATGGTGATACTTGTTACTGAATGTGAAATACGATGTTTGTGTTTACTGTAAATGGATTGTGTGTGTGTGTGTGTGTGTGTGTGAGAGAGAGAGAGAGAGAGAGAGAGAGAGAGAGACGAAAAATTAATGTCAAAATTTTGCAAGATTACTAAAGAGGACAAAACATTATAAAAACAAAGGGAATAGAGGATGAAATAAAACACAAGGACAGAGAGAGAGAGAGAGAGAGAGAGAGAGAGAGAGAGAGAGAGAGAGAGAGAGAGAGAGAGAGGTTGCCTTTATAATGAGTGAAAAAAAAGGGATGGTGCGTGTTTGAAGTGGAAAAAAAAGGAAAGGTTTGAAAAATGTGTTTGGAAGTTTGCGAGATAATTAAAGGTGGACCGAGGATTCCTCTCAACAAGAAATACAAATAAAATAAGAAAAAAAAAAAAAAAAAAGCTGGCAAATCGTTGACTTACATAATTGAGGCGTTGGCGAATAGTGTGTGTGTGTGTCATTCACCCATGGTCTTTGTCCACGCGAGCTGGCTCGCGATCGCCAGTTTCACCCTCTCAGTGCGAGCTTGGAGCTCATTATTACCGATCTTTGGGCAATGCTGGGACCTCACACACCACACACACCCATCCCCTTGCTCAAGGGGGAGAGTAACCGCCCGAATTTGTCAAGTAAAAAATCCCCGGGAGCGCGAGGATTCGAACCGCCTACCCACAGAGTTAGAGACCAGAACGCTATCAACCTGACCATCGCGCGGTGTGTGTGTGTGTGTGTGTGTGTGTGTGTGTGTGTGTGTGTGTGTGTGTGTGTGTGTGTGTGTGTGTGTGCGTGCGTGCGTGTGTGCGTGCGTATTTAACAAAAGATTACCTCCATGTAAGCTTAGTTATTTTTTTTGCTTTTCATTAAATCTTGTGTTGTTCTGATTTGAACAGTGATTATTATAATAATTATTATTATTATTATCAGTTATTTCAGACTCTCTCTCTCTCTCTCTCTCTCTGCCCGTCAGGGTGGCAAGGTTGGTAGAGACGTGAGTTCCCAATGTGCAGCGTCCCTGTGCATTCGGTCAGCGGTTCGAGTCCGCCTAGTTCATGCTGACGAGGCGGCGCTTTGTATAGTCAATAACCTTGTAGTTGGTACTTGCAAAGTGTCTAGATAGGATGAAAATCTATCTTATCTTATCTCTCTCTCTCTCTCTCTCTCTCTCTCTCTCTCTCTCTCTCTCTCTCTCTCTCTCTCTCTCTCTCTCTCTCTCTGGCATTGTGTCTTCGTTAATTATCTTTCCTCTGTTTTTGTTTTATAATGTTTTGTCCCCTTTAGTAATCTTGCAAAATGATTACATTCATTTTTCCTCTCTCTCTCTCTCGTCTCTCTCTCTCTCGCTCTACTCTCTCTCTCGCTCTCTCTCTCTCTTCTCTCTCTCTCTCTTCTTCTGTCTTATTAACTGAAGAACATGATCTACGTAATTACTATGGAAAGATGGAGCGAGCACAGAGACGGAGAGAATGAGAACTGATTACTATAATTACTCCTTAATAGCCTGCCCCTCCTCCCTCTTCCTCCCCCCCCCCCTTTTCCNTGCTAGGTAAATGCCCACCTGACTCTGATATCAGGGAGGGAAATTACTTTTGTACTCTTATATCAGGGAGGGAAGGACGCTATAGTACTTTATTCAGGTAGAGAATGACACCTGTACTCTTATATCGGGGAGGGAATGACCCCTGTACTCTTATATCAGGAGGGGAATGACACCTGTACTCTATTCAGGGAGTAATGACCCCTGTACTCTATATCAGGGAGGGAATGACACCTGTACTCTATATAGGGAGGGAATGACAGCTTGAAACTCTTAATCGGGGAGGGAATGACACCTTTATCTTACATCAGGGAGGGAATGGCACCTGTACTCTTATATCAGAGAGGGAATGGCACCTGTACTCTTATATCAGGCCCAGGGAAGGGAATGGAATGGGAATTCCCAGGGAGGTAATGACACCTGTACTCTTATTTACTTTCATTAGGTGGTTATGTAACAGCACTTTTACCAGAAAACTTTAATACTTGAGTACAAAAAACGAGCAGACTACAAACATGCCTAAATCTTTATGCAAGGAAGAAATATGAATAACATTTCATTTATCACTCATGTAAAATTATATAAATCTCTATTGAAAATTCATCACAGTCATTGCAAGTTTATCACAGCCTCGAGAGACGTCTGCGGGACAGGCTTAGGGAATCTACGAGTTTCTTAGTATACTCCTGCACGTTAGTGTTGGCCAGAATAGGACCCTTCACTCCCCCTTTCGAGCGCACGGGATTGTCTGAGGTTTTGGGGGTGTTAGGGCTTTAGGCGGAACTTGGAGGTAAGGCATTCTCACCCAACACTCAGCCAGTCCCGGCGGTTTGGAAGGGGGGAGTGAAGGGGCCCCACTTTCGCCAACTTAATGCCCCGGCAATTTTAGCTATATGAGTTATTTCACCTTTCCTTGAGTCAATATGATTATACAACCCCTGTCAAGTTTAGTTTTTTCCTCGGGGTTTTAAGTACTTAGACTTCACTTACCTCTCAGTAATTAAATCACCTTCGGGTTCTTTGTTTGACTCACTATGAAGCTATCGGGTCCAGGACTACATACTGGGTAACATTAAACACATGTAAAACATCTTAACTAGTTTATTTACAACTAATCTACACACAGCAAAATAGCACCCCAACACAAGTTTTCATCCCTCAATCACGCCCTAAATATCTTCCTAATACGCCTACGATAACCTACTGTTTTACGGTTTTTATTTGATAATATTATTGAATAAACATTTCCGAAGATAACAGTATATCTTTTTTAACTGAAAAAACATATATTTAGTAGGGGAAAATTACAATTAAGCTGGAAAACACGGGAGGCAATGTAGTTTGTTGGCCCTTTCCAGCTCGCATTTCCGCGGTTTTCGCCTGCACAGCGAGGGCTGTGACGTCACGTGCAGGACACCTATACGATAATCCCGGAATTTGTTATTATGTCCTCTCTCTCTCTTTCACATACACACTCCCTAGTTCTTATACCTCCCCATATTTCCCTCCTCCTCCTCCTCCTCCTCCTCCCAGCAATAGTTTTATGCTATCACTCCCTTTCCTTCCCCGTCCCATCTCTTTAATTTCCCTTCTCTTATTCCACCACATTCCTCCCTTTTTTTTTCTTTTTTTTCTCTCTCTTTCTCTCTCGCACAACACACCACACACACACACACACACACACACACACACACACACACACACACACACACACACACACACACACGTCAGGCTGTAGTATTCAATTCACACACATAAAGGAGATGTATTTGAGTTTTACCCGAAGGCGGCGCTGCAGGGGTACGGCGCCCTTGCTTTATCTGATGATCTTGTTTACCTCCATCATTCTTGTCCTCCTCCTCCTCCTCTTCTTCTTCTTCCTCCCTCCTCCTCCTCCTCCTAATCCTCCCCCTCCTCCTACCTCCTCCTCCGCCTCCTCCTCTCCTCTCCTTTTCTTCTTCTTCTTCTTCTCTTCTCTTCTTCTTCTTCTTTTTTTCTTCTTCTTTTTCTTCTTCCTTCTCTTGCAGCTATTTCATCCTCTCAAAGTCTGTTAACCTTCTTTTTATTTACGTATATCTTCCTTTGTCCATTTTTCGTAATAATAGTAATAATAATGATGATAATGGTAATGATGAAGATGATATTGGGACAATTCTACTACTACTACTACAACTATTACTACTACTACTACTGCTACTACTATACTCTACTACAACTACTACTACTACTACTACTACTACTACTGCTACTACTACTACTAAATGATACCTCCACCACATGTTTATTTATGAAATATATGGCTGTTCCATAAATTGGAGGTCAGTAGCCCCACAATCAGGTCACTACTGACGTGGCATCCACCATAGACTACTACTACTTATCTATTAATTACTCACCTCTCTACATCCCTACACTAATATGCCACTCTCCACTACAGTGGCCTGGTAGTTCAGGCCAGCTATATCGATGGTTGTGGGGGCGGAATATCTAGTACCCCTGAGACATAGGAGGGCAGACCTGAGCAGGGAGAAGGAGAGACGGCATCTCATCCAGGCGACAACGTGGCTCCTTGGCTGGTGCTTCTTTTCTGCCATTACATCTGCTAGTCGTGAATAGAAGCACTTGGCCTTGGGGCCCATCCCGCCGGACGTAGTGAAGACCAGGGGTGTGAAGCTGCCATGGTCGACATTTCGAATCCTATCTCCATAACTCCTGATTTTATACTGCTCATTCTTTTAGTGGGCAGCTTCCAGTGAGATCTTCCGGTGGCAGGCGGCCATCGGATCGAAGATTCTGATGTCCATAAAAGCTCTCTGTCCTCTGGTCTAGAAACCACGAGCACTACGTCCACGCCGGCCTCGTTGACGGTGTTGGCCGTCCTGTACTGTATGTGTTCGCCATTCAAGGGGAGAAGAGTTGGTTCGGTGGAGACGTCGCGGCACACCTCCCTGAGCATACTGGCCGTCAAATCTCTCACCTCATCGTGTCTGATGCACACGAATGACTTTTTACACGTCATGGTGTGGTCGACGTTGTTTGGATCTCCACATACACAGGTTTTGGGAATTCCCTCCACTGGCCAGCCATACCTCAGAGCCACGGCATCTACGAATTCTTGTTTGTTGAGGCTGAAGCCTTTTGCTCTGATAGGCAAGCATGTTAGCCAGTTGGACGCTCCCGTTTCCTGTGCAATGTGCATTTTCCTCACGGTTTCATCTAGCATGACGTTTTTTAGGCGTTCCAAGCTTTCCACTTGTGAACTTTGTCTGTTTCTAGACATGGTTTTCTTTAGCTCCAAGATCGCATTCTGGTCTGTTTCGCCCTTTGCGTCTTGAGCTATGATTTTTTTGGTGAGGGACCTGGTGAGGTTGATGGAGTTTCGGTTTTCTTCCTCGGCCATTTTCTCTGGGGACGTGATCCCCATCCCACCCAGTCTTGGGTGAAAGTGACCGCAGCTCCCGCAACGTCATTTCCTATGATGAAATTCGTTTCCAGCAGTGCTGGTAGGAAGGTTTTTCTGATGGATTCTTCCAACGGTCTGAGTAGAAGGCTGATGCCTTGGATGGTGCGCTTGACGAAGCTCCATCGATGCCATGCGTTGAATGCTGAGTAGCGCGTGTGGTTCTGGGTCTTGGCCATGCCGGACAAGACGTCCACCTCTTTCCCGACTCCGACACTTTCT
>JACEEZ010019595.1:363312-383312 GCA_016584305.1 Chionoecetes opilio | reverse complement strand
CCCCCTAGTGACCCAAAGTAACCCCCCCCCCTAGTGACCAATGTAACCCCCCCCCCCCCAGTGACCCAAGGGAACCCAAAACCCTAGTGACCAAAAGTAAAAACCCCCCTAAATGGACCAAGGGAACCACCCCCCTAGGAAACCCAAAGTTAAACCCCCCCCCAGTGACCAAGTTACCAACCCCCCCAGTGAACCCAAATTTAAACCCAAAAAACCCCAGTGACCAATGTAACCCCCCCTAGGACCAAGTAACCCACCCCCTAGTGCCCAATGAAAACCCACCCCCTATTGCCCAAATGAAACCCACCCCTTATGACCATGTAACCCACCCCCCTATGACCAATGTAACCCACCCCCTTAGTGACCAATGTAACCCCCCCCCTAGGCCCAAAATGAAACCCACCCCTCTAGTGACCAAATGAACCCACCCCCCTAGTGACCATGTAACCCACCCCCCCTAGTGAAATTTTCTTACATAAAATACATACTTTAAAACTTTTTTTTTATTTAAATTTTTTACCCGTTAATAGGGGCAACTGGAAATACAACTTGTTTTTGTTCGTTCCCTTTTGGTAAACACTGTTTTGCCCCAATGTCAGTATATATGTAAAATATATATTTTTATAACGTATGTTTGTTTTCATAAATACGTATTGCTCATGTGTATCGCTAACCTGTATACGTGTCAAATTAAAACCACTTTCCCTTTTCCTTAGATGCATCGGTGATAGTGATATGTAGATGGTATGTCAGTGACCAACATTCTGGGGTACATCCGTAGTTCTTTCGGGGGGTGGGGAATAAACTGCTAAAACATGGTAAACACGAGGAAAGGAAAAACGACAAAAATCACCAGATCTGAAAAACCCCCAAAAGCCCCTCATGTACTACACGCAATGCATCCGAGGCTAGGGTCCCTTGACATCTTTTGAAATGTGAAAAAAAAACCCAGATGAAAAAATTAGCATATTACTGAAATCCGTAAAAATTCAAATGGCTGAAACCTCTCAATTCCCCCTCGCCGCCCTGGAACATTGTGTGCTCGGGATCCCAAAGGGAGACTCTCGAAGGCGTTTTGACTTGGAAGGATGGGATACCACAGCCATGTTAACCAGGCTTCACGGGCAAACTTACATCGCTTGAAGATTGGGCCCGTAGCTCTATGTCCCCCAAAGCATCACTCCCCGGGGAAAAACTGTCACTGCGAATTTCCCAACTTTCCCCCCTAAATGTATGTTCTGCGAGAATTTGGGAAATAACGGTATCGGGAAAAAAACCGAGAGACTCATAAAATTTCCCCTACCATGGAAAAAACAAAGAAAAGAGAAAAGAGAAGAGAAGACTTGGGGGAACCCATCGGGTCCCGGGCCCCTTAAAATTTGGGAAAAGACTCGTCTTACCGACAAGTAAAAGGGAAAAGGATTTATTTGCCTTTTGAAGCATTTTTCCTTTCCGGGAATGCAGAATGCCTTCACCACAAATATCGAAATCCCCAACCCGGGGACTGGGCGAGGGGGAAAAACCGAAAAACGTAACACTGATCAGGCCCATGGGGCGGGGGGGGGAAAAATGGATTAGGCCCCCCTAAAAACAAACCCAGGGCCCTTTTGGGCAGTTTTTCAGTTTTTAAGGGGGGGGGTTTAGTCCAGATTGGTCGAAGACTAACAAAAAATCGTATTGGAATTGTTAGACCCCCCCCCCCCGGAAGGCCTTCCCCCAAAAATTTCCAAAGCCCAAAGGGTATTTTACCCCTAACCCCCGGAAAAATTTTGAAACGGGAAAATTTTCTTTTTTTTTAACAGGGGTTGTCTTGGTTTTCCTTTTCCCTTTAAAAATTCCCCTTCCCCCCCCTTTCCCCTTTGGTAAAAATTTCCTTCCCTTTGTTTTTTATCAGGGGGTTTTTTTTATTCCCCTTTTCTCTCTCTATTTCGCTTGTTTTTCCCCCATCTCCTCTCTCCCCCTTTTTCTCCCCTCTCTTCTCATCTCCCCCCCCTTTCTATCCTTTTTTCTCCTCTCTCTCTCTCTCCCCTCCTCCCCCCTTCTCTCCCCTCCCCCCTCTCCCCTCTTCTCTATCTCTCTCCCCCTCTCTCTCTCTCTCTTCTCTCTCTTTTATGTATGTTGATTTCCTATCTCTTGCGGCCCTTAAAATTTTCTCATCTGATTTTATTTGAGTGGTGTGTTTTTTTTTTAATCTCTTTCCCCCTCTCTCCTCTCTCTCTCCCTTTTTTTTGCCTCTCCCCTTCCTCTTCTCTCTTTCTCCCCTCTCTCCCTCTTCTCCCCCTCCCCCTTCTCTCTCTTCTATGTATGTTTTTTCCCCTATCTCTCTTGGGGTCTTAATATTTCTTTTCTGATTTTATTTGATTTGTGTGTGTGTTTCCTCTCCCCTCCTTCTCTCCCCCTCTCTCTCTTCTCTCTCTCTCATCTCCTCTCTTTTCTCTCTTCTCTCTCTCTCTCTCTCTTTTCCTCCCCATCGCTCACATCACGCGTGAAAGAAAAGGGGTTTAACTTTTTATTAATATGCCTTAACTTTTTCTCTTTTTTGGTTTTTTCATTTTAAAATTTTTTTTCCCCGGGGCATTTAAGAAAAGCGAAGACCTTTCAGAGCAAGACATTTATCGGGGAGTCTAAATTATGGAGGGGAGGAGGAGGAGGGGGAGGAGGAGGAGGAGGAGGAGGAGGAGGAAGGGGGAAAGGGAGGAGGAAGGAGGAGGAGAGGAGGAGGAGGGAGGAGGAAGAGGGGGAGGAGGTATACTGAAAAAGAGAAAGACGGAAGCAAAAAAAAGGGGAGAAAAAGGGAAAGGAGGGGAAAGAAAAGAATAAAAAGAAAAGGGAGGAGGAGGAGGAGGGGAGGGAGGAAGAAGATTGGCCATTTTGAAAAAAAAGGGAAAGGGACAGGAGGGAGAAAAAGGGAAAGCAAGATGAGGAAGAGAAGGGGAAAAAAAAAAGGGGGAAAGGGGGGGAGGGAAGGGAAAGGGAAAGGGGCGAAGAAAGGAGAGAGAGAGAGAGGGGAAGAGTTTGAAGAGAGAGTCAGAGAAGAGAAAGAGAGATAGGAGAGAGAGAGATGAAGAGAGGAGGAAAAGGAAAAAAAAGGGGGGAAAGAGGGAAGGAAGAGGGAATAAAAAATGAAAAAGGATAAATTGGACGGGAAAAATTGGGGAAGAGCGATGAAAAATGGAGAGGGGGAGAGGGGGAGAGAGAGAGAAAAAGAGAGAAAAGAGAGAGAGAAGAGAGAGAGAGAGAGGGGGAAGGAAAAAGGGGGGGGAGAGAGAGAGAGAAAAAGAGAGAGAGAGAGTGAAAGAAAAAAGGAATATAGAAAGATAGATAGAGAGAGAAGAGAGAGAGAAACACATCTCTCTAAAAAATAAAAACACAGAACCTTTTAAACACAAAGAAAAAATTTATTAAACAGACAAAGTTTTTTAAAATAGCTAAAGGAAAGAGCGAAGGAAGAAAAAAGGGCTTCCTTGATCCCCCCTTGGAAATGGAAAACGGAGAAAACCGGAGGGAAATTATTGATAAAAGGGGAGAGAGGGGAGAGAGGAGAGAGAGAGAGAGGGGAAGAGAGGGGGAGAGAGAGAGAGGAGAGAGGAAAAGAGAAGAGAAAAGGAGAGAGAGAAAAGGAGAGAGAGACCCTAAAAAAAACTTCTAAAAACTCACCCCGCCCCAGGTGATTTTCAAGATTTCCCTAAAAAAACACGAACAGTAAATTTTTTTAAACCCTCCGGGCCCATTACCGGGGCGCCAAACCCGGAGAGAGAGAGAGAGAGAGAGAGAGAAAAGAGGGGAGGGGAGAGAAGAAGAAGAGAGAGAGGGGAGAGGGGAGAGAGAGAGAGAGGAGAGAGGGGAGAGGAGGGGAAGAGGGAGAGAGGAGAGGGGAGAAAGAGGAAGAGAGAGAGAGAAAAGAGAGAGAGAGAGAGAGAGAGGGGAGAGAAAAGAGAGAGAGAGAGAAGAGAGAGAGAGAAAAGAGGGGAGAGAAAAGAGAGAGAGAGGAGAGAGGAGAGAGAGAGAGAAGTGTGTGTAGAGAAAAAAAAATACAGAGAAAGACAGAAAGGGAAAGACAGAGTGAGAGATAGAGAGAAAGAGTGTGTGAGCGAGAGACAGAAAAAAGGGGAGACAGAAAAAAAACGGGGAAAAAGGACAGTGAAAAGAGGAGAGAGAAAAGAGACAAAGAGAGAGAAAAAGGGAGAGAGAGAGACAGAGACAAAGAGAAACACACAGAGAGAGAGAGAGACAGAGAGTGAGAGAGAGATAGAGATAGAAACAAGAATCCCAGGAAGAAGTCAGCTCGCCCGCTCTTTCCACACTCGGACGACTAGAGTTTCCGCGTCAGAAAACGGGCCTCGTTTCCGCTCCGCCTTTTCCAAGGGACGCTTTGCCCCTTTGAAGAGAAGGATCCCGGCTGTCCTGCCCCAAAAGGGGACTTTTATGCTTGCCCCGAAAGCAAAGGGAAACCCCTAAGGGGCCCCATCAAGGATATAAAGGGATGCGGGGTTTTTTCCTTGCCTGATGAGGGGTTGGTCCTCGTTTTAAAAAGACCCCTAAAAAGCCCACGTTCCTACACGAGTGGGGGAAAGGGATTTTGTGAAAAATATTGGGTTTGTGTGTTACCCTTTGTAGTTTCTTTGTTTGCGGGGGGGGGGGAAACCTTCCATAAAAAACCCTTCTTTCCCTTTCCCAAAATTTTTTATGTAGTGGGGTTTGCTATTTTTCAGTTCTTAATTTTGCTTCCTACAAGATCCTGCATTCCTACACGCGTGAGGGAAGATGATGTGGGTCTGTGTATTCATATAGTTTCTTTCTTATGCTTTTCCTACAAAATCCTACATTCCTTCAGAATTTATTACCTCCGCCAACGAAGTTGAAGGGAGGTTATGTTTTTACCCCGATCTGTCTGTTTGTTTGTTTGTTTGTTTGTTTGTTTGTTTTTTTTGGTTGGGAAGGTTTTCCAAAAAGGGTTACAAATAGATTTGGACCAAATGGGATACCAAGTTTTTTGGGGGGGGGGTAAAAGGGAAAAATTGGGGTTTTAAAATTTTTGGGAGCAATCGAATCACAACTGTTGCCATGGCAACCAATTGATTAAATATTCGGGCGGAGGTATGCGCTCTACTGTGTGCCTCTCCCTAGTTATGTAGTGGGTTTGTATCCTTCTACCGTCAATAACACTATAGCCATCACTGCACTAATGTCGCCAGGCGCCATATATTACAAATTTTAGCATCACTACAGATTTGTATGTGCCACTAAAGAGGCATGAGTAGTAGATTACATTATGTACATATCTTTAGTGGCACATACAAGTCTGTAGTGATGCTAAAATTCCTAATATTCGCATGTAAAATTCGCCTGGCGACATTAGTGCAGTGGCGACTATAGTGTTATTGACGGTGGGTCTTCGCTTCCTAAAAAGTCCTACATTCCTACAGAGGTGAGGTTGTGTATCCTTGCAGTTCTTTGTTTGGCTTCCTACAAATCCTATATCCAGGGCTATTCAATTGCTGGGCCGTGAATGGCTTTTCATTGGGCCTTTGACACACTCAGAAGAATTTAAATGAATTAATGAAATATTTCTATCTATTTAGGCACTTACGTAATGTCACATGAATAGATTTTTGTCGCGACCAACCGTATTTATTAACTGAATGAAACGTAATATTTTGTTTTGCTTTGTTCTATGCTTTGTTTGATTTTTGCGGGCTTTTTGTTACCTCTTTTTTGTGTACCCTTGGCCAGTCCTTTGTGATGTAAAAAAAAAAAAATGTAGAGCTGTTTAGAGAATAAAATGGAGGTAAAATATATGACCCTTCTATCAATTTGGTTATTATATTTGGTCAATTTTTTGTTTATGTTAATGACCTAGCCAAGGAAATGGATGTATGTTCTTGAGTGCAATAGGTCGATGACACCCAGTTCCTCCATGCTAGACACTATGAATTACCTTGAAAATCTCATCGCTAAAACTGAAGAAACTCTATGTAATGTAAAATAAAAAATGTATGGCCCTTCATTCAATTTCAGTTTTGTTATCCGGCCCCCACTCCTAAAGTAAATGAATAACCATGTTACAGTATATTCCAACAAAGCTAAAGGAAAGGTATTGATGACTTCTTGTAACCCCTCGATTCTTTCTAAAAGATCCTAACTTACTACATGAAAAAAGGAAATATTGCTAAATTCCTTTTTTCTCTTTGTTTTCCATTCATACAAATTCTAGATTACTACATGAAAAAAAAGATATTGCTAAACTGCTTTTTTCTTTTTGTTTCTATTCTACAAATCCTAAACTACTACATGAAAAAAGGAAATATTAGTAAGCTATTGCTATAAGCTTACTATTTGTTTCCATTCATACAAATAATCTTAAGGACACATAGGACACGAAAGGAGTAGGATGCAATTTGTAGTTCCTTTTGGTTATTGATACGGCGTCCTGTGAGGTCCTACAGTATTCCTACCAAGGGGGAAGAGGGACAAAATGTTAACGGGTCTTGGAGTGGGTAAGGATCTTAAGCTCTCTACAGGCATATAGGGTAGGAAGAAGAGGGGTGTAGGAAGGTGGGGAGAAGATGGGTCCTATATAGAAGGAGGGAAGAAGAGGGTTCCTATATAGAAGGTGGGAAGAAGAGGGTTCCTATATAGGAGGGAAGAAGAGGGTTCCTATATAGGTGGGAAGAAGAGGGGTCCTATATAGAAGGGTGGGAGAGAATGGTCCTATTCGAAGGAGGGAAGAGAGGGGTCCCTTATAGAAGGCGGGAAGAAGAGGGTCTATATAGAAGGTGGGAAGAAGAGGGGTCCCTATATAGAAGGAGGGAATAAGAGGGTTCCTATACTGGAGGGAGAGAAGATGGGGCCCTATATAGGTGGGAAGAAGGGGGTCCGATATAGACGGTGGAAAGAAGGGGTCCTATATAGAAGTGGGAAGAAAGAGGGGTCCCTATATAGAAGGTGGGAAGAAGAGGGTCCTAATATAGAAGGAGGGAAGAAGAGAGGGTCCTATAAGAAGGTGGGAAGAAAGAAGGGGTCCTTATAGTAAGGTGGGAAAGAAGAGGGGTCCTATAGAGAAGTGGAAGAAAGAGGTTCCTATATAGAAGGTGGGAAGAAGAGGGTTCCTATATGAAGGAGGGAAGAAGAGGGGTCCTATATAGGAGGGAAGAAGAGGGGTCCTATATAGAAGGTGGGAAGAAGAGGGGTCCTATATAGCGGTTGGAGAAGATGGGTTCCTAATATAGAAGGGTTGGGAAGAAGAGGGTCCTATATAGAATGAGGGAAGAGATGGGTCCTATATAGAAAGGAGGGAAAGAAGAGGGTTCCTATATAGAAGGTGGGAAGAGAGGGGTCCCTATATAGAAGGTGGGAAGAGAGGGTCTATTAGAAGGAGGGAAGACGAGGGTCCTATATAGAAGGAGGGAAGAAAGGGTTCCTATATAGATTGAAGAAGAGGGGTCCCTATATAGAGGGGGAAGAAGAGGGGTTCCTATATGAAGGTGAAGAGAGGGGTCCTATTATAAGAAGGAGGGAAGACGAGGGGTCCCGTATATAGAAGGAAGGGAAGAAGAGGGTTCCCTAGAGGAGGGAAGAAGAGGGGTCCTATAAGAAGGTGGGACGAAGAGGGTTCCTATACGGAGGGAAGAAGAGGTTTTTCCTATATAGGAGGTGGGAAGAAGAGTGTTGCCTATATAGAGGTGGGAAAGACTAGGGTTCCTAAATATAAGGTGGAGAAGAGGGTTCCTATATAGGTGGGAAGAAGAGGGGTCCTATATAGAAGGTGGGAAGAAGAGGGGTCCTATATAGAAGGAGGGAAGAAGAGGGGTCCTATATAGAAGGAGGGAAGAAGAGGGGTCCTATATAGAAGGAGGGAAGAAGAGGGGTCCTATATAGAAGGTGGGAAGAAGAGGGGTCCTATATAGAAGTGGGAAGAAGAGGGGTCCTATATAGAGGAGGGAGAGAGGGTCCTATATAGAAGGAGGGAAGAAGAGGGGTCTAATATAGAAGTGGGAAGAAGAGGGGTCCTATCATAGAAGTGGGAAGAAGAGGGGTCCCTTATATAGGAGGGATAAGAGGGTCCTATATAGAAGGAGGTAAGAAGAGGGGTCCCTATATAGAAGGTGGGAAGAAAGAGGGGTCCCTATATAGAAGGAGGGAAGAAGAGGGTCCTAATAGAAGATGGCAAGAAGAGGGGTCCTATATAGGAGGAAGGAAGAAGAGGGGTTCCTATATAGACTGTGGGAAGAGAGGGGGTCCTATATAGCAGGAGGTAAGAAGAGGGGTCCTATATAGAAGAGGTGGAAGAAGAGTGGTCCATATAGAAGGTTGGGAAGAAGAGGGTTCCTATATTTAGAGGTAGGGAAGAAGAGGGGTCCTATATAGAAGTGGGAAGAAGAGGGTCCCTATATAGAGGAGGGAGAAGAGGGGTCCTATATAGAAGGTGGAGAAGAGGGGTCCCCTATATAGAGGAGGAAGGAAGAAAAAGTGGGGGTTCCCCCCTATATAGAAGAGGAAACAGAGGGGTCCTCTATAGAAGGTTGGGAGAAGAAGGGGTCCTATATAGAGGAGGGAAGAAGAGGGGTCCCTATATATAGATGGGAAAGATAAGAGGGGTACCTATTTAAGACTAACTTCTCTCTGTTGAACATCATCTCTCCTCCGCTAACCACATCTTCTTTTCCTCACTCACGCGAAACTCAGTTGTACTGTGAGCACTGACAGCAGACTTTTTTCTGTCTCCTCTTCTGTCTCTATTCTAATTTTAAATCCAAAGCGGCTGTTGCGTATATGTTCGCAATGACAAACACTTGCTCTCGTGCCCACGGCCCTTGAATCTTCGATATTTCTGACCATCTGGCTTCGACTTCAATGTCACTCTCTCTAAATTTTATCTGTGCTGTATATCTCTCCCCTAACCTCCTTTGGGCTATGTAAATTCTTCGGACTACTTAAACATCAAAAGTGGAGCCAATTTCATCTCATTTTCCTTTAGCTGAAATTTCCATTCCTTGGGACTTCACTGTTCACCATACCACCACTTTGGCTATCATCTTCTTTTCACTGACCAACCTGGTGAGCAATCCTACAAACTTTTCAATCCTCCAGACCTAGAGCAGCTGTGCAGCAGGCAGCACCCTACACGTACTACGCTTCCCTGACCGCCTTGGTACACGGCCCAACGTTCTTGATCTTTTCCTAACTACTAACCCTTCTATCTGCTTACCTCTGTGAAAACTATTTCTCTCCGTTGGGTTCCTCCGATCACAATCTTATTTCGGTAACCTGTCCTATTCGCTCCGGTACCGGGAGCGGGACACACCTACGAGTGCTTCTGGCACTTAACAACTCAGTCTAAAGTGGGAAGACCTAAGGAAGTACTACTACTCTGATTTTCCTGGAATGATTAACTGCTTTCCTGTCAAAGACCCATCTCTTGTGCAGAGCGCATATATAACTGAGGTCATAGTCTCTGGCATGGAGGCGTCATTCCACATACTTTCTCTCCTAATGGCCTAAGCCCGTCAACCTTGGTTTAACTCTGGCTTGTTTCATGCTGTCCCGAGAGAGAGATTGGCTCACAACTGTACGTAAGCATCCATTCTCCTGAAACTCATGCCATTTATGGATTCTGCCCGCATCATCCAAATCTTTTACTTCACTTTACCAAAAAACTCTTTCATTCTAGAAAATGCTCAAAATACTTTCTGAATCAAATTCTCCTCGTGACTCCTGGCTTCTAGCTAATACTCTCTAACATTTTTCTTCGTCATCTTTCCCTCCTATGCGTCACCCAGATGGCTCCGAACACTGTCTCATTCTACTTCTAAGCTGACTCTTCGCTCAAACATTTGCTTAAAAAATTCCACTCTGTTGATGAAGGGCTTGTTTCCTCCTTCTCCTCCACCCTCGTGACTATATTATGATGCCTTCATTAGATCCTTCGGAATTATGTTTTTCTTTGCCTTTCTGGCCTAGATCCTCGGAAGGCTTACGGTCCTGACGGAGTCCCTCTATTGTTCTCAAAAACTGTGCTTCTGTGCTTGCACCTTGCCTGGTCAAACTTTTCCGTCTTTGTCCTATCTACTTCCACCTGTCCCGTCTTGCTGGAAGTTTGCCTCACATCCAAACTTGTTCCTAAGAAGGGTGACCCGTTCTAATCCTTCAAACTACCGTCCCTATAGCTTTTGACTTCCTGCCTTTCTAAAGTTTTTTGAATCGATACTTAATAAAAGATTCGAAGCATCTATCGGCTCAACATCTTCTATCTGTCGTCATACGGTTTCCGTAACAGGGCGATCTACTGGCGATCTCTAGCTTTCCTAACTGGAATCTTGGTCATCCTCCTTTAGTGGTTTCGTGAAACTTTGCTGTTTGCCCCTTGACATATCAAAGCTTTTGATAAGTCTGGCACAAATCTTTAATTTCCAACTAGCCTCATTCGGTTTTCTATCCTTGCTCTCTGTACCTTCATTTTAAGTTTCCTTTCAAACCGTCTATTGCGCTACTGTAGACGGACATTGTTCTTCTCCTAAATCTATCATAGTGGGTGTTCCCCAGGGTTCTGTTCTTATCACCCACTCTCTTTCTAATTATTTTATTAATGAATCCTTCTAAGTCTCACTCAAGCCTATCCACTCCTACGCTGATGAGTTCTCCGCTGCTTGTTCAACGTCGTTTATTAGACGTCCAACTCAACAGGAGACTAAGTGATATCACGGACAGATTGCCACCAGCGCTAACTGTCTGATATTTCTATAATTTCTTTTCTGATTGGGGCAAAGCAAACCTTGTTTTGTTCAATCCTCGAAAAACCCAATTTCTTCACCTATCTACTCGACAAAACCTACCAGATAAACTATCCCCTCTCTTCAATGAACACTAACTATCTCTCCTTCTTCTACAATGAACATTCCCTAGGACTATCCTTTACTAAATCCTGAACTGGAAATCTCACATCCATCTCTTGCTCAAACAGCTTCTGAAGTTAGGTGTGCTGTGGCGTCTGCGTCCGTATTTTTTCTCCCTCCCATTGCTTGCTCCTACAGGGGCCTTATCCGCCCATGTATGGAGTATGTCCTCACAGTTTTTGGAGGATTCCACTCATACATCTCTCTCCTAAACAGGGTTGAGTCAAAAGCTTTTTCGTCTCATCAATTCCTCTCCTCTGACGCCTGGTCTTCAATCTTTAAATCACCGCCGCAATGTTGCTTCTCTTGCTCTCATTCTACCGTTATTTTCAATGCTACTGCTCTTACTGAAACTTGCTAACTTGCATGCCTCCCCCACTCCCGCGGCCTCTGCTTCACAAGACTTTCTATTCATTCCTCCCCTATTCCTGTCCATCTTCCCTAAATGCAGGAGTTTAATCAGTATCTTTACTCTTCATCCCTTTCACTGGAACTCTGGGAACTCTCTTCCTGTTTCTATTTTTCCACTTTCCTACGACTTAAATCTTTTTAGAAGAAGATACAATACACCTCAAGAAAACAAGGGAAAAGAACTAATTGGCCTACCCCTCTGTTTTTGGATTTTATTCTCCTTACTGTCCTTCTTTATAGGGACTGGACAACTAGCGGCCTTTGTGTTCCCATTTTCGTTGTGGCCCTTGGAACGGGCCAGTTCCTTGTATTAAAAAAATAAAATAAAATAATAGAAGATGGAAAGAAGAGGGGCCCTGTAGTAGAAGGTGGGAAGAAGAGGGGTCCTATATAGAAGGTGGGAAGAAGAGGGGAAGAAGGTGGGAAGATGGGTCCTATATAGAAGGTGGGAAGAAGAGGGGTCCTATATAGAAGGAGGGAAGAAGAGGGGAAGAAGGTGGGAAGAAGAGGGGTCCTATATAGAAGGTGGGAAGAAGAGGGGTCCTGTAGGAGGCGCCGAAGAAGAGGGTCGAGGTACAAATTGCAGGGACCATAACCTCCGCCGTAACTTGATAAAACGCGACATAACTTCCACCTCACAACGACGACCCAAGGAAGAGGAAGAGGAAGAGGAAGAGGAGGAGGAGGAAGAGGAGGAAGAGAAGAAGGAAGGAGGAGAAGAAAGTGGAAGAGAGGTGAAGGTGTGTGGGGATGTTTGTGTGGGAGTAGACGAGAGAGAGTGAAGGGAGAGAGAGTGAAGGGAGAGGGAGTGAAGGGAGAGAGGAAGGGAGGGAAGGAGGGAAGAAGGGGAGGAGGTGAAGAGAATGGTAGGAGGGGATGAATGAGGAACATAAAGGAGAGAGTGAGACAAGAAAGTGGAAGGGGAGTTCGAAGGATGCCAAGAGAGAGAGAGAGAGAGAGAGAGAGAGAGAGAGAGAGAGAGAGAGAGAGAGAGAGAGAGAGAGAGAGAGAGAGAGAGAGAGAGAGAGAGAGAGAGAGAGAGAAAAAGAGAGGGAAATATTTAAATCTGCAATACTTACAAAAAATTAGATAAAACTAAGAAGAATATCACCACAAAATGTGCTAAATTAAGAACTCAAGAAACATTTGGAGAAATAAATATACCTCTACAACAACAAAAATTAAACACAAGTTCCATTTTCTACAACTTTCTTTCAAGAGCACTTCCCATTTTCCTTCCATTTCCTTTCTTCTTCTTCTTCTTCTTGCCATCAATAGTTAAATAGGCAACCAATAACCAGATAGTCAATGAACACTTTGGCTCATCGTGATTATTAGTAATTCATCTTCCTCTCTCTCTCTTCCTTCCTTCCTTCCTTGCTTCCTATCTTTTTCCGTTTCTCCCCTCAATATTTTTTCTTACTTCCACTTCCTGCCCCTTCTCCTTCAAGTTTCTTATTCTGGTCCTCTTCCTTAGTGGATCTCTCTCTCTCTCTCTCTCATCTCTCTCTCTCTCATCTCTCTCTATCTCTCTCCTCCTCTCTCTCTCCCCTCTCTCTCTCTCCTTGCTCCTATCTTTTCTCTCTTCTCTCTCTCTCCTTCTCTCTCTCTCTACTCCTCTCTCTCTCCTCTCTCTCTCTCTTCTCTCTCTCTCTCTCTCTCTCTTTTGCTCTTCCCCTCTCTCTCTCTCCTCTTCTCTCTCTCTCTCTCTCTCTCTCTCTCTCTCTCTCTCTCTCTCTCTCTCTCTCTCTCTCTCTCGCTTTTCATTTTTTCTCTTCCATTCCTCCATACTTCCATTCCTAGTCCTCTTCTTCTGCATATTCCTACTTCAGCTCTCTCCTCTCTCTCTCATTCTTTATCTCTTTCTTCTCTTCATCCTCCTTTCCATCGTCGTTCTCCTCCATTCGTTTTCTTCATCCTCTACCTTTTCCTCCTCCTCTTCTTCTTCCTTCTCCTCCTCCTCCTCTTCTTCTCCTCCTCCTCCTCCTGGCCCTCTATCTTTTACCAGTGTTGCCAAACCATAAATTTCCACAGTAGTCCAGCGATGCATATAAAGACGGTGCGCCGCTGAAGTTTCATTATTAGTCACTTCCGCATTTAAACCATTTTATAAAAGGTTAGTCAGACCACAACTAGAATATGTGTGGCATTCTTACCTCCCTCCCCTTCCCTACCCTTCCCTACCCATCCCTTCCCTACCCTTCTTACCCTCCCCTTCCCTTCCTTCCCTACCCTGCGACCCCCTTCCTCCCCTTCCCTTCCCCAACCTACCCTTCCCTTCCCTCCCCTTCCCTTCCATCCCCTGCCCTTCCCTTCCCCTCCCTTCCCTTCCCCAACCTACCCTTCCCTTCCCTCCCCTTCCCTACCATCCCCTGCCCTTCCCTTCCCCTCCCTTCCCTTCCCCAAACCTACTATTCCCCTCCCCTCCCTTCCCTTCCCATGCGACCCCTTCCTCCCCTTCCCTTCCCCAAACCTACCCTTCCCTCCCAACCTACCCTTCCCTTACCCCCTTCCCTTCCCTTCCCTTCCCTACCCTACCCTGCACACCTCGTTAAATATATTACGAAGCTGGAACCCGTGCAAAGCAGAGTGACATATGCAAATGACCCCCTTCCTTGCATGGAAAATCGTGCCGTCAGAGTATGATATAGTTAGGTGATAGTCGCGGCAGATTCATGGATGACAAGAGTATAAGTGGAGCGTGTTCTGGTTAGTTTTTTTTTGCTTTATGATGAAAAATGTTAATATTATGATGTGTATTAATGTAGTAATGTCAGTATATGTGTAGTGTAATGATTCGGTTTCAATATTTTGTTTGCGTTAGGATGACAAATATTAATGTTATGATGATGTTAGCAGGGTTTTCTTTATTACTACTTATGATTATATTATTATTGTTATTATCGGTATATTATTATTATTATTATTATATTTCTGAATTGTTATCATTATCAACATGGAGTTCAAAAAAAAAATATTCTCTCTCTCTCTCTCTCTCTCTCTCTCTCTCTCTCTCTCTCTCTCTCTCTCTCTTCTCCTCTCTCTCTCTCTCTCTCTCTCTCTCTCTCTCTCTCTCTCTCTCTCTCTCTCTCTCTCTCTCTCTCTCTCTCTCTCTCTCTCTCTCTCTCTCTCCTGCCCTTTCGAGAATTACAGGTAAGCTTCCCCGCCACCGAAGTCTTTCATTTCCCTGTACTTTTATAGGAACTTGTCACCTAAATTTTTTACTTCCTTTTATCTAAACACAACGAGAGGAGGATTCGAGTAGCATAGTTAGTTGATACATATTCCTCTCTCTCTCTCTCTCTCTCTCTCTCTCTCTCTCTCTCCTCTCTCCTCTCTCTCCTTCTCTCTCCTCTCTCTCTCTCTCTCTTCCCTACCTTCCTTCTTCTCCTATTCATCGTTTTTTTTCCCTACATCCCTCCCTTTCGCAATGTCTTTCTTTATAGGCTGCACTATCCACCTTTTCCGTGTGTGTGTGTGTGTGTGTGTGTGTGTGTGTGTGTGTGTGTGTGTGTGTGTGTGTGTGTGTGTGTGTGTGTGTGGGTGTGGTGTGTGTGTGGTGTGTGTTTGTGTGTGGGTGTGTGGTGTGTGTGTGTGGGTGTGTGTTTGTGTATGTGTATGTGTGTGGGTGTGTGGTGTGTTGTGTATGTGTGTGTGGTGTGTGTGTGTGTGTGTGTGTTGTGTGTATGGTGTGGGTGGTGTGTGGGTGTGGGTGTGTGTGTGGTTGTGTGTGTGTGGGTGTGTGTGTGTGGGGTGGTTGTGATGTGTTGGGTGGGTGTGGGTGTTGTGTGGGTGGGTGTGGGTGTTGTGTGGGTGGTGTGTGGTGTTGTGTGGGTGGGTGTGGGGTTGTGTGGGTGGGTGTGGGTGTTGTGTGGGTGGGTGTGGGTGTTGTGTGTGGGTGTGGTGTTTGGTGTGGTGTGTGTGTGGGTGTGTGTGTGTGGTTGGTAGCGATGAATACTTGTGTGTAGTGTATAAAGGGGGGTGTTTGTGGTAAGTAACAAGGTAATGCATTAAACTGTGTTTGCTTGTATGGGATAGGGGTTGGAGGTCGTGTGTGTGTTGATGAGGGTGATGTGTTGATGAGGTTTGTGTGTTGGTGTGTGCAGTGTGTGTGTGTGTGTGTGTGTGTGTGTGTGTGTGTGTGTGGTGTGTGTGTGTGTGGTGTGTGTGTGTGTGTGTGTGTGTGTGTGTGTGTGTGTTAATGATGATCATTAATTTTGTTAGTTTGTTTGTTAGCCTATGTGCGTGTATGTGCATGTATTTTATTTGTATGTGTGTGGGTTTGGGCCCTAATGTGTGTGTGTGTATGTGTGTGTGGCTATGTATGTGGTAAGTGTGTGTGTGTGTGTGTGTGTGTGTGTATGTGTGTGTGTGTGTGTGTGTGTGTGTGGTTGTGTGTGTGTGTGTGTGTGTATGTGTGTGTGTGTGTGTGTATGTGTGTGTGTGTGTGTGTGTGTGTGTGTGTTGTGTGTGTGTGTGTGTATGTGTATGTGTAGTATGTGTGTGTGTGTATGTGTATGTGTGTGTGTGTGTGTGTGTGCGTGTTTCAGGGGAGGTAAAGTGTATGTGTTACGTCCTACTCTGTTATGTTTCTTAGTAATGCTTCCTTTCATGTTGTTGTCCTGGTGGGAATGATGAGCCAGCGAGGGAAAAAACATGTTTGCATGAAAATTAACATATAGAATACTACTTAGACGTGACCTTATCAATTCTAGGAAACTGTAGACAAACAAATAGTTGGTATAGAATAAAAATATAGAAGTAAAGTAAAATAGTAATTAAGTAAAGGAAAATCGAATAAACTAGGAGTGTATGATGAAATTTGCCAATAATATGAAATGTATGTAAATAAAAAAAAATATATATAAATACATTAGATTTTAATGCTAAACTAATTAATTAATAGGCAGAACCTGAAAACACAGATAAACAAATATAATAAAATAGTTGGATATGTATTGAGATATATCATACCGTTTAGAAAAAATAATAACGCATCCCCTTTACTGAAAAATATCGAATGAAAACTTCCCAGTAAAAAAAAAATCATTGAAACAAAAAAAATTGGTAAAAAAAATAAAAACACATCGTTTTCACACGAAAGAAAAAAGGGAAGCTACAGAGCTCCTACTTTTGGGATTGTTGAATACATCATACCGTTTAGTACATAATACCATTGTTACCCTTTTGAAATTATGATGAAACTGTGGTAAAGAAAAAAATCTTGAAAACAAAACGAACGGTGTGGTGTAGAATATAACATGGTTTTCTACCGAGGGGGAAATATGTGGTAGCTAGCAGATGATGGTTTCTAGGTGTGGTTGGATTGTTGGGGGGGTAATACTGGTGGTGTGGTGGGTATGGGGGTTTGTCGTGACCTGGTAGTGTGGTGTTAGATGGTGGTGGTGGTGGTGGGTTGGTGGTGGTGGTGGTGGGTGGTAGGTAGGTGGGTGTAGTGGTGTGGTGGTGGGTGGTAGTGGTGGTGTGGTGAGTGGTGTTGGTAGGTGGGTGGTGTGGTGGTGGTGAGGTGGGTAGTGGTGGTGGTGATGGGGGGGATGGGGTTGGTGGTGTTGGTGGTGGTTGGGTAATGGTGGTGGTGGTGGTGTGGTGGTGGTGGGTAGTGGGGTGGTGGTGGTGGTGGTGGTGGTAGTGGGTGTAGGTGGTGTGGTAAGGTGGGGTGTGGGTGGTTGAAGGTGGTAGTGGTGGTGGTGGTGGTTGGTGGAGGTGGGTGGTGTGTGTGGTGGGGTGGTAGGGGTAGGGTGGTGGTGGTGGTGGGTGGTGGTAGTGTGGTGGTGTGTGGTGGTGAAGGTGGGTGTAGTGGTGGTGGTGGTGTTGGGTGGGTGGTGGTGAGGGTGGTGGTGGTGGTGGTGTGGGTGGTGAAGGTGGGTAGTGGTGGTGGTGGTGTTGGTAAAGGGGGATGAGGGTGTGGTGGTGGTGGGGTGGTAGGGGGATGAGGCGGGGGGGGTAGACGTGTTATGTGTTCTGTACGTGTCTCATTAGGCGTGGCAACATAAAGCCGTGCTATAACAGAACAGTGTGATGTGATGTATGTGTTGGGCTGGACACTCTCGGCTCATCTTTATCACCGCGCCAGGATTTTTGTCCACTCATGTTTGTTGTTGGAATATTGTGTGTGGGGGGGGGGGGGCAGTGTGTGTGTATGTGTGTGTGTGTCGGGTGTTGTGGTGTGTGTGTGGTGTGGTGTCGGTGTGTTTGGGTGGGGGGGGGGCAGTGTGTGTGTAGTGTGTGGTGTGTGTGGGTGTGGTGTGTGTGGTGTGTGGTGTGTGTGTGAGGGGGGGGCTGTGTGTGTGTGTGTGTGTGTGTGGGGGGGTGTGTGTGTGAGGGGGGGTGTGTGTGGTGTGTGTGTATGAGGGGGGGCTGTGTGTGTGTGGCTGTGTGTGTGAGGGGGGGCTGTGTGTGTGGTGTGTGTGTGTGGTGTGTGTGTGTTCGGTGTGTGTGTGTGTGTTGTGGTGTGTGTGTGTGTGTGTGTGTGTGTGTGTGTGGTGTGTGTGTGTGTGTGTCGCCTCCCTATCGAGTGCAAGTGTTCCACATTGCAAAACAAAGAAAATTCTGACATGAAAAGTTTGCAACAAGAAAAATTTGCGACATAATATTTCGAGGCAATAATATTTCAGGACAGGAAATTTCAAAGAAAAAGTTAGGCACGAAATTTTTGAATAAACGAATTTTCGAAACCAGAAAAGGTGAGGCAGAAATATATATAAATTATTTGTTTAAAGGATAAGAATTACGAAAAACGAAAATTTCAAGGTAGGAAATCATAGAAGTGGGAAATTTTCAAGCAGTAAAATTTTGCAGCAAAAAAATGCGACGTACAATTCCTAAAAAAAAATATTGAGGCCCGTAATTTCAAAAACTAAGATAATTCCAATAAAAATTTTGAAACACAAAATTTTATGACTGCAAAACTAAAAGAAAGAAAACTACTAAACAATAAAAGTTTTGCGGCATAAAAGTTCAGAAAGATGAACATTTGGAAAGACCATTTTGTCATGACAACTCCGGATTAAAAAAACTGAGTTGAGGGAAAATAGCGACTCGGGAACTGCAACACAAACACGAGAACTCACCACAAAAAACCAGGACAGAAATATTGTAAGTCAGACGAAAAATAACTACGCTTTCATTTCACTTTCCAATCTACTATCACTTTACAATCTTAGAAGCAACCAAAGCGACTGTATATTTATCAAAACACTTAAAAAACAACAACAAACAACCTTGAATATTCCTTTACATTCCAAGGCAAACAAGGCATCTGTATATTTATCAAAACACTTAAAAAACAACAACAAACAACCTTGAATATTCCTTTACATTCCAAGGCAAACAAGGCGACTGTATATTTATCAAAACACTTAAAAAACAACAACAAACAACCTTGAATATTCCTTTACATTCCAAGGCAACCAAGGCGACTGTATATTTATCAAAACACTTAAAAAAAAAAAAAAAAAAACCTTGAATATTCCTTTACATTCCAAGGCAACCAAAGCAACTGTATATTTATCAAAACACTTAAAAAACAACAACAAACAACCTTGAATATTCCTTTACATTCCAAGGCAAACAAGGCATCTGTATATTTATCAAAACACTTAAAGAAAACATAAGAACATAAGGAAGCTACAACAAGCCGTGAAACCAAAACGTGGTAGTTCCTGTTACTTAACACTACCCACAAGGTCCTACATCCACCTTTCATCCCCATCCATGAAATTGTCTAGCCTCCTTTTAAAACTCCCTATTGACTCCTCATTAACTACCCGACGACTTAGTCCATTCCAATTATTTACCACCCTATTTGTGAACCAGTCTCTCCGTATTTCCTTTCTAAATTTACGTTTTTCCAGCTTAAATCCGTTATTTCTTGTTTTATCCTGAACAGACCGACAAACAACCTTGAATATCAAAAGCAATCCCAGCACAATAACATCTCTTCGCAGCTACATTCCCGGCCAGCAGCAGTTAACCGCACCAAATACATGGACACACAAAACAGAAATACAGACCAACAAGCACTTACCGCCATAAACACAGGCAATTCTAAAGCGCAACACAACCAAATGAGAAAATGTTACTTACTGTCTCTCGCAGGCCGCCTCGTGAACGCTGGAAGAGGAAAATGAAAGTATATTAGTTAGGTTTTGAAGGTGACAGGAGGCTAAATACACGATTACCTATTTACCAACACTGATTCCTCTCTTCTTCTTTTTTCTCTCTCTCTCTCTCGTGCTTTTTTCCTCTTATTTCTCTCTCTCTTTCGTATTTTAATCTCGTCCGGAAAACATGATCTCTCTCTCTCTCTCTCTCTCTCTCTCTCTCTTCTCTCTCTTCTCTCTCTTCTCTCTCTTCTCTCTCTTCTCTCTCTTCTCTCTCTCTCTCTCTCTCTCTCTCTCTCTCTCTCTCTCTCTCTCTCTCTCTCTCTCTCTCTCTCTCTCTCTCTCTCTCTCTCTCTCTCTCTCTCTCTCTCTCTCTCTCTCAGTTTACCACTTCATAAAGCTGACGTGACTTGTAAACCGTATAAAAGGTAATTTACTGGTTTTATTTATTTTGCAGATTACGTAATTAACAACCTACAAAAGTGAAGCCTCTATACTGCACTGTTCTGATTAATGTGTATACCGGTATTAAAAAAGTGTGTGGTTATGTTTGTTATCATTATCATTATTACTA
>JACEEZ010019595.1:330812-358312 GCA_016584305.1 Chionoecetes opilio | reverse complement strand
GGGAAAGCAGGATAGGTGAATATTTAAAAGGATCTGATAGGGAGATAGATGAAAGGGTATCAATAACAGGTACATCGTAGGAGTGGAGATAGAATGCTAGAGTTGAAAGAAAGTGTTGTGAGAGTGAAGGTAAGAGTGAAACAAGATCAAATGGAAACTTCAAAGGAAAAGAGGTATAGAAAGCATTGTAGTAGATAATAAATACAATGACACTGTAGTAGTAATAACAAATAACAAAAAATTACATGTTGTATGATAGAAAGTACGGTATTATGTAATTAAAAAGAAACAGTAATATAGTGAATGAGAAAAAAAAGCAATTTTGTTTTATAATAAGTATTACATCAAGTTACAAAAAGATACATTAACATTATAGTGATGATAAAAAACTAAAAACTAGTGTTATATGAAAGAAAGTATTATATCATGTAATAAAAAGGTTACAATAATACAGCAGGAACTATAACAAAAATCAATGTTGTTGTATAATAAAGCATATTGTATCTAGTAACAAATAGATGATAATACAGTCGTAATGATAAAAAAACAACTTGTATTATAAAGTATTGTATCTGGTAATGCAAATATATAATACGGCAGTAATAATGAAATAAAATTGATGTAGTTGTAGGATAGTGTTGTACGTATAAGGTCATGACAAATATAAAAATATCGGAAAACACTGAAAAGATAAAAAGATCAGAAAACATTGAAAAGATAAAAAGATCAGAAAACATTGAAAAGATAAAAAGATCAGAAAACATTGAAAAGATAAAAAGATCAGAAAACATTGAAAAGATAAAAAGATCAGAAAACATTGAAAAGATAAAAAGATCAGAAAACATTGAAAAGATAAAAAGATCAGAAAACATTGAAAAGATAAAAAGAGCAGAAAACATTGAAAAGATAAAAAGATCAGAAAACATTGAAAAGATAAAAAGATCAGAAAACATTGAAAAGATAAAAAGATCAGAAACATTGAAAAGATAAAAAGTCAGAAAACATGAAAGATAAAAGATCAGAAACATTGAAAAGAAAAAAGTAAAAACTGAAAGATAAAAAGATCAGAAAACATTGAAAAGATAAAAAGAACAGAAAACATTGAAAAGATAAAAAGATCAGAAAACATTGAAAAAATAAAAAGATCAGAAAACATTGAAAAGATAAAAAGATAAGAAAACAATAATAAAGTAATAATGATAAATAACAAAAACACGTGTTATTGTATGAAGAGTTAAGATAATGACCCTAAATAGCAAGAACAGGTGTTGCATTTGTTACCTGAATACATCGTCTTGGGAGTAACAGCTGTATTTTAGATCTCTCTCTCTCTCTCTCTCTCTCTCTCTCTCTCTCTCTCTCTCTCTCTCTCTCTCTCTCTCTCTCTCTCTCTCTCTCTCTCTCTCTCTCTCTCTCCCTTTTTTTTATTATTTATGGTTCTCGTATATATTTATAAGTTTCCTTTAGCGCAAAATTACGTTCAAAGCTATAACGAAGACAATAGCGTAGCGAAGGAAGACGAGGAGAAACGAAAGACAATGGAAACGAGAAGAAAGAAAAGAAAGAAAAAGAAGGAATATGAGTGAGCTTGTTATTCTATCGCAGGCAGAGAGAGAGAGAGAGAGAGAGAGAGAGAGAGAGAGAGAGAGAGAGAGAGAGAGAGAGAGAGAGAGAGAGAGAGAGAGAGATGCTGAAAAAAAAGTGAGAGAAAATAATAGAAGCTCTGTAAAGGCAGCAGCAGAGAGAGAGAGAGAGAGAGAGAGAGAGAGAGAGAGAGAGAGACGAGAGAGAGAAAAGGAGAAGAGAGAGAGAGAGAGAGAGAGAGAGGAGAAAAGAGAGAGAGAGGAGAGAGAGAGAGAGAGAGAGAGAGAGAGAGAGAGAGGAGAGAGAGAGAGAGAGAGAGAGAGAGAGAGAGAGAGAGAGAGAGAGAGAGAGAGACGCTGATGATAAAAGGCAATTCATGAAGAGTGATATAAAGGGAAGGAAGAAGAACAGGAAAGACAAAAGCAAATCTAATCTAAAAAATAACCACCAAAAGCATACGAGGAAAATAACCACCAAAAGCATACGAGGAAAATAACCACCAAAAGCATACGAGGAAAATAACCACCAAAAGCATACGAGGAAAATAACCACCAAAAGCATACGAGAAAATAACCACCAAAAGCATACGAGGAAAATAACCACCAAAAGCATACGAGGAAAATAACCACCAAAAGCATACGAGGAAAATAACACCAAAAGCATACGAGGAAAATAACCACCAAAAGCATACGAGGAAAATAACCACCAAAAGCATACGAGGAAAATAACCACCAAAAGCATACGAGGAAAATAACCACCAAAAGCATACGAGGAAAATAACCACCAAAAGCATACGAGGAAAATAACCACCAAAAGCATACGAGGAAAATAACCACCAAAAGCATACGAGGAAATAACCACCAAAAGCATACGAGGAAAATAACCACCAAAAGCATACGAGGAAAATAACCACCAAAAGCATACGAGGAAAATAACCACCAAAAGCATACGAGGAAAATAACCACCAAAAGCATACGAGGAAAATAACCACCAAAAGCATACGAGGAAAATAACCACCAAAAGCATACGAGGAAAATAAATGAACAGAATTCGAGATGCAAAATAAATGCAAATGAAAATAAACACGAATAACACGAATGTAGAAAAATATTAATGTACAAGAAAATTACGCATGGAAGATACACTAAGAATGAAGACGGAAAATAAATAGAGTGAAGAATAGGATAAAGAAGAGGAGGAATACAAAGGAATACAAAGGAAGACAGACAGCAACAGCCTTACTGGGCCAACTGAGGCTACCTGTGTGACTCCTTTCTACCACTATAGTTTCTACGTGTTGAGGTAAAAAAAAAAAAAATTGAAGGCTCCTCCCCACCCCCTCTCCCTCCGGCCGAGGCCGATAGGAAAAAAGTGAGAAAAAAATACCATACAGTATTGTAAAACTGCCAGGAGGAGGAGGAGGGGAGGAGGAGGAGGAGGAGGAGGAGGAGGAGGATTACATAGGAAGGAGGAGGAGGAGGAGGGGGAGGAGGGGGAGGAGGAGAGGAGGAGGAGGAGGAGGAGGGAGGAGGAGGAGGAGGAGGATTACATAGGAAGGAGGGGGAGGAGGAGGAGGGAGGAGGAGGAGGAGGAGGAGGGGGAGGAGGAGGAAAGGGGGAGGAGGAGGGAGGAGGGGGGAGGAGGAATCAAAGGAATACAAAGGCATACAAAGGAAACACAAACAGTAACAGACCCATAGGTCCTTACAAGGCTGTTTTTCTTTAACTAACTACACTAACTAGATAATAAGAGAAAAAGGATAAAAAAGTAAAAGGCTCCCCCCCCACCCACCTCCCCGAAGGGCCCGGGAAAAGAAGTGCCCATGCAATATAAAAAAACTGCAGGGAAATTTGTGAGGAAAGTTGAAAGCTGTAACTAGGCAAACTACTACTAGTTTGGGGGGGTATTTTATCTTGATAGATGATAGGTCATGTTATGTGGTTTTGAAATTTTTTTGTAACAAAAAGGGTTGGGGGTTAAGGGTGGTGCGGCCCTTGCCTGGCGAGGAGGGGGGAGGGGGAGGAGGAGGGGAGGAGGGGGGGAGGGGAGGAGGAGGGGGAAAAAAGGGGGGGGATGGAGAAGAGAAAACAAAGGAGAGAGAGGGTGGAGATGAGGGAAAGGGAAAGGGGGGTGGGGGGAGGGGGAGGGAAGGAGGGAAGGAAGGAGGGAGGCATGGAGGGGAATGAGTATGGAAGGAGGGAGGGAGGGAGAAGGGGGGAAAGGGGCGAAAAAGGAGGCGGCGCGGGGCGGGCAGAGGAAATAGGACGGGGGGTGTTGTTCCTTTGCACCCCGGGCTGTAGGACCCGGGGTTTAGGGCCCCGCGGCGGGAAACCCCTATCCTATTTTTCTTCCCTCCTCCTCCTCCCCCTCCCCCTTCCCCTTTCCCTCTCCAAATCCCTTCCTCCTCTCCCACAATTTTCTTCCCCCACTTCCTTTTACCCCCTTTCCAATTCAATGTTTTTTACCTTTCCTTCTTCCACCTTCCTACTCGACTTTTTTCTCCACTTCCTCTTCCTCCTCCTCTCTTTCTTCCCTTTTTTCCCCAAATTTGTGTATCCCTTTTCACTCTCCTCCTCCCCCCCCCCTTTCCCCCTTCCTCCCCTCCTCCTTCCTCCTCCTCCCCCTCCTCCTCCTCCCCCTCCTCCTTTCCCTTGCAATAATTAATAATATATATTCGGTATAGACAACATTACATATAGTTCAACAACAATTACAAACACTTTGCATGATATAGGGTCTTTTTTATTTCTTTTCCCCCTTTCTTTTTCGGGTTTTTATTAACATTTCCCCGAGTACCAAAGTGCATTTTTTTTTTATTTTCCCCAACTGCGTGGGCATTTTACCCCTTCTCTCCCCTTTCCCTTCCCATGACTTTTTGTGTGTTGTGTGTGTGTGTGTGTGTGTGTTTTGTGTGGTGTGTGTGTGGGGGGTGTGTGTGTGTGTGTGTGTTTTGGTGTGGGGGTTTTTTTCTTTTTCCCAAGGGCAAAAAGGTTTGTTTTTTTTTAAAACAGCAAAGAAATAGAGTTCAAAGAGAAAAGGAGAGAGAAAGAGAAAAAGAGAGAGGAAGGAGAGAGAGAGGGGGGCGAGAGAAAGGAAGAGGGGAGAGAGAGGGGGAGAGAGAGAGAGAGAGAGAGAGAAAAAAAAACGGGGGGGGGGGGGGCAAAAAATTAAAATTTCCCCCCCGGTGCGGCCTGGCAGGGGGGGAATCGAACCCACGTTTTCATTTGACCCCTTCAGGGACGGACGCAAAACAAGCTCACGGGCCCCAAACCCAAATAAAAGTTTTTGTACAAAAACCTTTTCCCTTTGTTTCCCAAACAACACGGACTTTAGACGGGTTTGACCGAGGGAAGGGAGAGAGAGAGAAGAGAAGAAGAGAGACGAGAGGGAAAAAGGAAAAGGAGAAAAGGAGAGAGAGGGAAAAAACAGAGAGAAAAGAAGGGGAGAGAGAAGGGGAAAAGGGAGAGAAGAGAGGGGTGAGAGAGAGAGAGAAAAAGAGGGGGAAAAACCTAACGGGACTGATGGATTGGAAGGGGGGGGGACGTACTTTTAATAATAAAAATTTTATTTTCCCCCGGGATGGCATAAGTAATATTAAAACATAAATTGTAAAATAGTATGAAGAAAGTAGAAAATTAAAGAAAAAAAAAAGGGGGAAGGAAGAGAGAGGGGAGAGAGAGAGAGAAGAGAGAGAGGAGGAGAGAGAGAGAGGGAGAGAGGGGGAGAGAGAGGGGAGAGAAAAAGAGAGAGAGAGGGGAAGGAGAGAAGAGAGAGAGAGAGAGAGGGGGAGAGAGGGGGAAAAAAAAAAAAAAGGGGGGGGGGGGGGAAAAAAAAAAAAAAAATCTTTAAAATGTGATTTACTCAAGATGGGAGAGAGAGAAAAGGAAAAAGAGAAGGAAAAGAAGGGGAAAGAGAAAGAGAAGAAGAGAGAGAAGGGGAGAGAGAGAGAGAGAGAGAGAGGGGAAAAAAAAAAAAAAATTTTGGGAAGTGGGGCGAAAATTTTTTTTTTTTTATCCCAAAGCCCATTTTTTCGTTTAAACCCTTTGTGGGAAATGATTTTTTTTTCCCTTTCCTTGTTTGTTTGATTTGAGCACATTAAAAAAAAAAAAAGAACAAAAGAAAAAAACTAATTTGTGGGGTGGGGTGTGGTGTGGTGGGGTTTGTGTGTTGGGGTGTGGTGTGTTTGTGTGTGTTTTGTGGGGTGTGTGTGTGGTTTGTTTTGTGTGTGTGGTGGGGATCCCCCCAAAATTGGGGCACAAAATCATCCTTATTTTCCCTCGGGAAAATTTAACCCCCTTTGCAACACTGAGAACATTACTCTGATTTATACATTTATACATTTATACATTTCACTAACGACTCACTCGGCCACAAATTTGCATAACCCAGCTCTGCCATTCTCTCTCTCTCTCTCTCTCTCTCTCTCTCTTCTCTCTCTCTCTCTCTCTCTCTCTCTTTTCTCTCCTCTCTTCTCTCTCTCTTCTCTCTCTCTCTCTAATAGGGAGAAGCTACGTAGAGACAATGGGAAGATTATGTATGAGAAAAGGGAATAAGGGAAAGGAATAAAGCAGAAATGGGTGAATGAGAGAATAGGGGATAATGGGGAGTAGGGAGAAGAGGGGATAATGGGGAGTAGGGAGAATAGGGGATAATGGGGAGTAGGAAGAATAGGGGATAATGGGGAGTAGGGAGAAGAGGGGAAACAAGCATAACGAAAGACGCTATTTCTAGGGTTGTTTACTAGGAAAAAGATCAATAATTGTAATAGATAGTAGATATAAATGTTAATAATATCTACCCGTGTGTGTGTGTGCGTGTGTGTGTGTGTGTGTGTGTGTGTGTGTGGTGTGTGTGTGTGTGTGTGCGTGTGTGTGTGTGTGTGTGTGTCTACCTTACCAAAGAATGTATATATTTTTTCCCTCATAAACTGTACAATACATCCTAGATAAAACATGCATATATTTTTTACTTTTATTTTGTACTCCCTTTTCATTGGTTTAACTTTACGAGCGGCGTAACTTAGTCCATACAAACATTCATACGTGAATGCCAAAACACAAACAAACCACAACTGTTTATCCACTAACCGCCACTACCATGACTACCAGAAACACTGCCACTACATCACACTAGTGATGGACCGAATATTCGCATTCACATTCATAATTGCGAATATGCGCTTGTTTTTTCAATATTTGAATTTGCATTCGCATTCGCACTCCCACTCCTAGTTATTTGCGAAAAGCGAATATTCTGCCCAAATCAATAAACTTACAAAAATAAGAAAAAAAATAACAGGTGAATATAATATTACACAAACAAACATATAAATAAATCAATAGTTTAGCCGAGCGTTATAGTTAAAAGAATGGGGCGAGGAGGCGTAGTGGTAGCCAAGGCCATGGTCCCTCGATCGCTACCTCCATCTTCCACCCTCCAACAGAGTGGCAGCCGCTAATCTCAAGGTCACTGTTACTGAACTGAACTCATTGCCTTGTGCGCCATACTGCAGTAAGCATATACGCGCTCTTATCTGTCACCCACGAGCACAATCAACTTTCTTTGAAAGAAAAAAGTATTGCAGCAGCCTACTGCGTAATGGCGTCCAGTCACACCAGTGTGGTTTGGGATTACGTATTTCGAGATTATCTCTAATGACATTGCAAAGTGTAAACTTTGCAATACTAATTATTCATGTAAGATATTATCATGTAGGTATTCGTGTAAGAGTGTAAGAGTGGCTCCTGTCCCGCAACCTGGAAACAGAAAATTAAATGGAATTTACTTTAGACATTCATATTTTTATGGCAGAACTCTTACAATACATACAAAATATTTCAGTTACCTGTATGATATCAAAGTTAGTGTATTACTTGAAATACTATGTAATATTCGCAATTCGCATTCGCATTCGCGAATATCAAAACCAAATATTCGCAATTCGCATTCGCATTCGCGAATATCAAAACCAAATATTCGCCATTCGCATTCGCATTTGCGAATATCAAAACCAAATATTCGCATTCGCATTCGCGAATACGGAAAATAGACATTCAGTCCATCACTACATCACACCATCAATCATTCACCACACACCACCACCACCACCATAGATCACCACTACTACCACAAACATTACCACCACCACCACCACCACTACAACACACCATCAATCACTCACCACTCCCCAAAATTACCAAACAACAACTATTTGGGGCATTACGTCAATTTTTAAAACGCCACTTTACCAAACCACCCCCAAACCCCACTCAAAACCCTTACACGAAACCCGGGTTCCTTCTTGGTCTTTCTCTGGTCTCTGTCCTCTTTTGGTCTCTCTGTCTCTCTCTCTTTCTTTTTGTCTCGTGTCTCTCCTCTTGTATCTCTGTCTCTCTCTCGTGTTCGCTCCCCAAAGGCTTTTTTCCATTAGACGAGTAGCGAGAGACAGCCATTCACGTCAAGGTCTCACAAGATCTTTAAAGGCGGTGCGGCAAAGCGAGGCAGGGGTGGGGTCTGGTCCCACGTGAATGTTTTCTCTCCCAAAAAAAAACTTCTCTCTCTCTCTCCTCTCTCTATCTTCTTTTCTCTTTCTCTCTTCTCTCTTCCCTCTCTCTCTCTCTAAAAGGAGTTTTAGTTTTTTGCAAAGCGTGCTTTCGCTGTTCTCTTCTCCTTCTCTCTCCCTCTCCTCTTCTCCTCTCTCCCCTTCTCTCTCCCTCTCTCTTTCCCCCTCTCTCTCCTCCTCTCTCTTTTTCTCTCCATGGTTAAATTAAATTACCTTTGGCCTTTGTGTTATATCTTTCTGGGGCCATTCCACACACACCACCAACACAACCCCACACCACACACCACACACACACCCCACACAACACACCCAAAAACCATTTAACACACACACAACACCCCAAAAACACACAACACACTACTACACACCCCCACACTCACAACACACACTTACCACACAAACTCACACACACAAAAATTTAAACCACACACACCTACAAAAACCACATACATACACACAAACCACACACACACCCCCACAAAACAACACACACTTCACACACACTACACACTTACACACCACACTTACCCCACCACACATACACAAACCCCCAAAACATAAACAACACACAAAAACACACAACACACTACACCCCACCCCACACACACACACATACTTCCCAACACACAACAAACAACAAAAACACACTACACACACATTTCCTTTTAAAGAAATAAAGAAATTAAAAACACAAACTTGAGAGAGAGAGAAGACGAGAGGCCGCAGAGAGAGCAGAGAACCCCCAGCAGAGAGGGGGACGAGAGAGAGAAGGGAGCACCGAGACCCCAAAACCCTCCAAAGGGAGAGAACGGCCCTAGGAAAAAACTCAAAAGTCGTTTTTTTAAAACATTTAAAGGAGGGACCCAGGGGGGAAAAGAGGAGGGGGAGAGGAGAAAAGGAGAGAGAGGGGGGGGAGGAGAGGGGAAAGGGGAGGGGGAAAGGGGAGGAGGAGGGGGGGAGAGAGAAGGGGGAGAGAAGGAAAAGGGGGGAGAGAGAGAGAGGGGGAAGGAGAGAAGAGGGGGGGAGGGGGGAAGGGGGAGAGGGAGAGGGGGGAAGGGAGGGGGAGGGGGGGGGGAAAAGAGAGAGAGGAGAGGGGGAGGGGGGGGGGAGAGGGAGAGGAGAGGGGGAGAAAGGGGGGGGCCCGGGGAGAAAGAAATTGGGGGGAAGAAGGAAGGGGAAGAGGGTAAGGGGGAAAAATTTATGGAAAGGGAAAAAAGAAAAAAAAGGAAGGGGAAGAAAGAAAGGGAAAGAAAATTATGCACAGAAAGATGATACGAAAAAGGAACCCAAACAAAAAAAGAGAAATAGGAAAAAAATAGAAAAATACATATTCTCTCTCCTCTCTCCCTTTTCTCTCTCTCTCTCTCCCCTCTCTCTCTCTCTCTTCTCTCTCCCCCCTTCTCTCTTCTTCCCCCTTTTTTCTTGTTAAGGACGATTTGATAATCCATTATTTATTTAAGCGCGCAACAGGAAGGTGCAGGGGGGACGAAAAAATAAAATAAAATGCATAGTGAAAAAATGTGAAATTAAGTGTGTGAAAAAAATAAAAGGGATTCGCGGGAAAAGTGAAGAATATTACGACTATTGTACATTTAGTGTCATTCTTCTCTCCTCTCCTCCTTCCTCTCTTCCCCTCTCTCTCTCTCTCTCTCTCTCTCTATCCCTCTCTTATCTCTCTATCTATCTCTCTATCATCTCCCCTCTCTCTATCCTTTTCTCTATCTTTTCTCTCTCTCTATCCTCTCCTCTATTCTCTCTCTACCTCTCTTATCTATCTCTTCTCTATCTCTATCTCTATCTCTCTCTCTCTCCTCTCTCTCTTCCCCTTCTTCCCTCTTCTCTCTCTCTCTCTCTCTCTCTCTCTCTCTATCATCTATTCTATCTACATCTTTTATTATCTAATCCATCTATCTTTTTATCTATCTATTATTCTAAACTATCTATCTTATCTATCTATCTAATCTATCTTTTTCTATCTATCTATCTATCTATCTATATCTATCTTCTATCTATTTTATTATCTTCTATCTACTATCATCTATCTATCTATCACTATCTACTTTCTATCTATCTTTATCTATCATCTATTTCACTATCTAAACATCTATCTATTTATCTATTCTATTATCTATCTATTACTATCTATTTCTATCTATCTATCTATCTACTATCTATCTATTATCTATTATCTATCTATCTATCTATCACTATCTATCTATCTATCTATATCTACTATCTATCTATCTATCTATCTACATCTATCTATCATTTTTACATCAATTTTTATCTATTATCTATCTATCTATCTATCTATTTTCTTTTATCTATTTTTTATCTTTTATCTATCTATCTATTTTCTATCAAACATCTATCTTTTCTATTCTATTATTATTTATTATCTATTTTTTCTACTATCTATTAAACTATCTATCTATTCTATCTACTATCTCCAACAAAAAATGAACTAAAATATTTTCATTATCTCTAACTATATTCCAAAGAAAAAAAAATTAAAAAAAAATTAAAAAAAAAAAAAACCCAAAACTGAAACCCCTTTAAAAACAAAAAAAAAATTAAAAAAAATAAAAAAAAACTAAAAAAAACGACAAACATTCAACTCACAAAAAAAATGCCCCAAAAAAACATTTAAATCAAAAAAAAACGCACAACACATTCAAAACCAAAAAAAAAGCACAAAAACATTAAAAATCAAAAAAAAACGCACAACACATTCAAAAACCCCAAAAAAACGGCACAACAATTCAAACTCACAAAAAAACTCCACAACACATTCAAAACTCAAACAAAACTCAACAACACATTCAAAAAAAAATCAAAAAAATGCCCCAAAAAAAAAAACCCCCCCCCTTCAAAAATCACAAAAAACTGCACAACACATTCAAACTCACAACAAAACTGCACCCCCGTCGACGTGCTGCCCTACCATTCCCTGTCGCCCATATACCTTAGGACCGCCACTGAATTTCACAGCATCTCTTCTACTCTCATACAGCTTAGGTTCTGTAATCTCCTCATTTTGTCGTCACTAAAAGAAATGATGTGGTCACGTCATCAATCTAATGTCATGACCTACGCAATGTTGTTTCCGGTAATTGGCTTCACTATATCAGTAATCTATTGTTTCTCTTTGACAGGAGAATAAAAGAATACCCACCCGCCACAGCCCTGCCAACACACCACAAGCCACACCCCTGCCAACACACCACCCTGCCAACACCCCTGCCAAACACCAACCTGCCATACACCCTGCCAACACACCACCAGCCACACCACCTTCCACACACCACCAGCCACACCCTGTCCAACACACACCCTGCTATCCAACACTTCTGCACACACCACCGCCACACCGCATGCCAGCGTACACCACCAACCACACCCCTGCCAACACACCACCAGCCACACCCCTCCAACACACACCCACACCCCTGCCAACCACCACCCTGCAACACACCACCTGCCATACCACCGCAAACCACACCCCTGCCAAGACCCACCCATTCACATCCCTGCTAACACACCACCCTCGCCACACCCCTGCCAACAACCCCTGCCAACACACCAACCTTCAACATACCACCTCTGCCATACACCCCCTGCTGCAATACACCACCAACCACAACACCCCTGCCACACATCACCTGCCAACACACCACCCTGCCAATACACCACCTCACCACCCCATGCAACACACCACCCTGACCAGCCACACCACCCTGCAAGACACCACCCACACACCCCTGCCAATACACCACCCTGCCAACCACACCCACCAAAGCCCTGCCAACACAGCCACCGCCACACCCCTGCCTAACACACCACCCTGCCAACCACCACCCTGCCAAAACACAAGACCCAACCTGCAATACAGCCACCCAGCCACACCCACTGCAAACAAACCACCCTGCCACACCCTGCCAACACACCACCCTGCCCACACACCACCCTGCCAACCCACCACCCTGCCACACATCACCATGCCAACACAACACCTCAGCCCACACCCTGCCAACACACCACCCTGCCCATAGCCACCCATCCAACCCCTGCAACCACCACCCTGCCAATAAGCCACCCCGCCACACCACCTGCCAACACACCACCCTGCCAATGCCCACCCAGCCAAAAAACACCCCTAGCAACACACCCCCCTGCCAACACCCCCCTGCGCATACTCACCAGCCAAATAATCAACCCAGCCCACCCTTCTCAACACATCACCCGCCCCACACCACCCTGCAAACACCACCCTGCCATACACCACCCACCACACACTTGCCAACACATCACCCTGCCTAACACACCACCCTTCCGACACAACCACCCTGCCAACACACCACCTGTCAACAACCACCTTCCAATACACCACCCAGCCACACCCCTTCCAACCACCACCCTGCCAAACACACCACCCTCCAATACCACCCTGCCAATAACACCACCCTGCCACGCCCAACCCTGCACGACCCCACCCTGCCAATACACATCCAGCCAACCCCTGCCAACCATCCTAACCTGCCAACAACACCACCCGCCAACACACCCCCTTGCAATACACCCCCTGGCACAACACCACCCTGCAACACAACACACTGCCACACACCACCCTGCCAACAACACCACCCTGCCAATACCACCCTCCACCCCCACCCCTGCCACACACCGCCCTGCCAAAACACCAACCTGCCATACAGCCACCCACCTCACCCTGCCAACAACCACTCTGCCAACTACACCACCCTGCCAATACACACCCAGCCACACACCCTGCAACACATCCCCCTCAACAACCCACCCTGCCAATACACCACCCCCTGCCAATACACACCCTGCAATACCCCCCTGCCAACACAACCACCCTGCCAATACACCCCCTGCCACAAACCACCCCGTCAATACACCACCTGCCAACACACCATCCTGCCCATATCAACCACCCTGCGCCGACACACCACCCTGCGCATACCCACCCTGCATACAACCACCCTAGCCACAAACACCACCCAGCTTACTACCACTGCAATACATACCCTGCAATACACCACCCTATCTAAACCACCACCCTGCCAATACATCCACCAGCCACACCCCACCATGCCAATCACCACCCTGTCACCCCCTGCCAATACACCACCCTGCCAAAACCACCCGCTACACCCTGCCAATACACCTACCACCGACCCTGCCATCCCCCCCAGCCCCACCCCTGCCAATACATCACCCTGACCAAAACACCACCCGCTACACCCCTGCCAATACAACCCCTGCCACATACCCACCCTGCTAACCACTCACCCTTGCCATACACCACCCTCCATCACACCACCCTGCCCATACACCCCCAGCACAGCCCCCCGCCAATACCCCACCCAGCCACCCCCGCCATACAACACCCTGCCAAACACCACCACCGCCACATCCCTGCCAATCCACCCAGTCCACACCCCGGCCAATACACCACCCTGCATACCCTACCCTGCCAATACACCACCCTGTCAACACAATAACCTGCCAACCACCCCACTGCCAATCCCACCCTTCCAATACCCACCCTGTCATACACTACCTGCCAACACACCACCCTGCCATACACCACCAGCCACACCCTGCCAACCCCACCCTTCAAACACCACCCAGCCTTACACACCCCTGCCATCCAACCCCCTGCAACACACACCCCCTGCCACACCTGCCAACACGAACGCACCACCCTGCCACACACCAACCGCTACACCTGCCAACACCCACCCTTGCCAACACACCACCCTGCCACCACCCCCTGCCAACACAACCACCCTGCAATCACACCACCCTGCATACACCACCCTGCCATTATGGTGGGTCCCTTATAAAGTATTACATAATATTTGATATTTACCCAAAGTCTTACCCCCATGTTGTTCCTTTTGGATTAAAACCGCATGGAAAAAAGAGAACACAACCAAAATTAGAATTTTTTAGGTAGGCTCACACACGTCAAAGCTTACACAGTCGAGTAAAAACCCATTATGAACTGTTTCGTCATTTGCTAACACTAACTTGACACATGGTCAAATTTGCTTTATTATCATACGTCAAGAAGATAATTATCGAGTCACACCACAACACTACACAATAACAATTGATTCCTAATATGTAGCTACCTTCACTGCTACGCTCGCTACGGCTGCCGTTTTACCATTTATGTCGATCACTTCAACATTATTCTGCGTGCTCTTCATGTCATTTCTCCGCTCCAATAATAGTCCTGCTTCATTGCTGTCTGGGAAAGCCCCGATGTTCTTCGACGACTTGAAGCAGGTACTGCAGTTGAGACCTCATCCCGTGTCATTATTCTGTTGAACTCCTGTATGAATGCCACTCCACGTTTTCAAGCGAATCCGTTCACGACACTTTCCATCGAGGCATACGATCCCTCTGGTCCTTTGAAATCTTCCCGATCCTTCACATCTCGGGTCCTCTTGAGAATCCATCTGGTAGGTCCATCAGCTCGAATAGGGCAACAGACATTCAGCGTGGACTAATCTCGAACTTCTTCTCTCGGAGGACTTGAGGCTGACTGTCACTTCTTTGCGTGAGATGGGTAGCTCCTGGTCTTTCATTACACGCACCATCAGCCTTTTTGTTGATGGTATTGACTGCTGTCAACAAGGCCAACCAACGAGGTGGACTGACAAGTACCACAGGTGCTTGCGTTTTGCCACCATGATGTTGCTTTGAGTATAGCTCCGTGGATGCCTAGAGTTCGTCGAGCAGGGATGTCAAGAGTAGGACGTCGGTTGTATGGTCACTTGCTGGTTCGGCCGCTGGTATTCCACACGCTTTCAAATATACACGACACCAAATAGTGTGACAACATCACGAGTACCATCTCCTCTCTCTTTGTCAGCTTGAACGCCCACAGAACATCCAAGTCTATCAAGGGTAGATGACCTTGGATATCCAGCGTTGCGTGGTGCATTGGTTCCTGCAACATAATCGTACTCCCGCGAGAAGGAATGGATTCCAAGGAAAATTAGCGCCATTCCAGACTCGCTGTATCATCTCTCTGCTGTCCCCTCACCATTTGCCTGTTGGCAAAGGCGATGGTCGATGCTTTTGATGTCTTCCACGGAGTTTGAGACTTCATCACTCTCGATTCCGGTGCCGTATTTCTCCTTGTCAATGTACGCCAAAGCGTGCCTGGACGCTGAATAGTTGATACCTCTGGAGAAGATGTGGACCCATGCATACGTGAACGACGACACCAAGATGAGCTCCAAAACAGATGTCCTGCAAGCCAGTGACTAGAAGCCCCTACCAGCATTTGCTCCAAGAGCAACCAATCACCGGCCCGTGCCGGTGTTTGAGCTGTTTTGTCGAAGCACAGGGCTTTTGATGTTTGTCATCACTAACACCAATCTTCCAAATTAGCGCCAATTCCAGAACTCTATGTAGTCCATCTCTCGTCTTGTCCCCTCACCATTGCCTGTTGGCAAAGTCGATGGTCGATGCTTTGATGTTCTTCCACGGAGTTTGAGACTTCATCACTCTCGTTCCGGTGCCGTATTTCTCCTTGTCATGTACGCCCGCGTGCCTGGAAACGCTTAATAGTTAACCTCTGGAGAAGATGTGGAACCCTTCATCTTTGCGACGACACCAATGATGAAGCTCCAAAACATGATGTCTGCAAGCCCAGTGACAGAAACGGCCCTAACCAGCATTGGCTCCAAGAGCACACAAGCACCGGCCACCTGCCGTGTTTGAAGCTGGTTTGGTCGAAGCACATGGCTTGGATGCTGTCAGCAAATACCCAATCCCTTCCCTGCCTCTAAACTGCTGCAGCCTGAGCTCCCTTTTCCGATGAAGTTTAGCGACACGAGCAAACTGAAAAACGTCTTTATACCAGAGACAAGTTGGAGCGATCAATCTTCTCTGTGTCCGGTCATCTTGAAGAGTTTGCCATCCCAATGCGTGACCAATAATACGCGACCCGATTGAAACTCATCCTTTGAGATCGCTGCTCTTAACTCGATGCTCCATCTCATCCGGTGTATGGACGATCATGCTCAAGGCAAGGTTGTCGATATTTTTTAACCCATCCCTCGTGACAGTTCTCTGCTATGACGAAAGGGTCGCCTTGCGGTCCCGAGCTTCGTCCTGTCCAGTGCCTGCTGATGCTGTGGTGTGATTATTTTGTTTGTACCCCTCTTTCTCTTAGAGAAGTTGAAGTATCACAACAGCTCCCCCGAGTCCTCTAAGTCACTGTCTTCTGGTTATTCTTATTCATCTTCAGCTGACTCGCTGCTGGTGGCGAGGCTAGCTCCATTGTCGTTCTCTCGTGGCCGATTGTGTTTCTTCACATGGGTGGCGTCTATCTGCCACCTTCCGCTGTCTTCAGCTACTCTTTTCTCCTAGCAAACGTACATTGTCAACACTTGCATTGTTCCTCGTTCCTCTTCACGCTGTGCCACACAGAAGTCCTTGTCTTCAGCGTTTGTCATCATTTCGAGAGCTGTTTCATGGCAACATCAGAGAGATTGTCAGCGCTGAAACGAAGCACTCTCGTTGGCTTGCTGTGTAGCAAGAGCCTTCCTTTTGTTTTTTCTTAAGAGAACGCCATTTCTCCAATGTCTTTTGAATTTTGTTTTGACAGTTTTGATATCTGCGCATTGAATCTATTTGCCTTCTACCAAAATTTGGCTATCTACTTATATGGTGCATCAGAATACGTGTCGCACGGTTCATTAGTTCAAGATTGTGCTTAAAAAATAAACCGAGGCCATAGGCTCGACGTACTTACTACCTAATAATTCGGGCCCAGTGTTTTCCCAATCATGTACCATGTTCTTGGGATCTAGTGGCCTATGATCAATGGTTTCAGGTATCCTGCAAACAGAAAATGAACATATTGTAGGTAATAGGTTATATGTCACCTCCGTAAGCTTGAATCAAAGCCTTTTGTTATTTCTTCAACATCAGCTGGTCTCGGTTCATTAAACATTAATAAACTAACATGTATATAATATGTCCCGTACCCACAGTACCAACAGAGTTTAATACATGTCTGAATGCTTCAAAGTCCTGTTCTTGAAGTCAGTGCTCCAAATTTCCAAAATCATATATGGCCGCCGCAGCCGCCCGCACCCTGAAATACGCAAAACTTCACCTCATTGAGCTCTCCTCAACATTCTTCAATTGTTCTCATATTTTGTGAAACCTTTTATTTTATAATATAGGAACAACATGATGGGTAAGACGTTGATATTGTGACCTTCGAAATAGAGGACCACCATAATTGAATAGTTATTCCTATTTTTAATGAGACACATAATGACTTGAATACTTCTCGCCAATAAGGGTACGATGGGCGATGAGGATCGCAGACAAATCAGCTTTATCCGAACGCAATGGATCTCCCGTATCCCATAGAGCAGATTGGCCTGTGCCCAAATTCCTCTGAAGATGGCCCGCGGGCGAAACTAAATTCGTAATAAAGTACTTTTTCTTAGGCCTGTGTCGCCTTTATCCTCCGCTATGATCCACTGACACAGTCCTCCCCAACCTCATTCACTTATTTCCTGTGCAGTTCCTTCCCTAGATAAGTTACTTCCTCCTCAGGGAACTTGGGAATGGTAACTTAATAAATTGAACTCGTTATCATTGGCAGACACTGGAATCGTATCACATGTAGGTAAACGTATTTTTACTGTCACATGTGGTCATCAAATGGCTCATCATGAACGCCGTGGGTTATTATAATGGACGAGAACTGCCGGTCGCTACTCGCCGTCAGCACAGGCCTTACAGGCCTTACACGCTTACTTTTTCTCTATTATTTTCGGCTCCGGGGGGGGGGGGTATATTGTGGCAGTAGTTATTCACACTTGCGAAAACAAAAATATAGCTTATTGGTATTAATATAGCTGAGTTAGGTTACGTTTAGTTTTGGTTAGTTAGATTTAGTAAATCGTAAAGTATCGTCCAGCCTTTCATCATTCCTGATTTAATGCAGTCAAAATATAGCCAGGCTCGAGTATATCAACAATATGTTGTCACAGTTTGCTCCTGTCACCCGTTTTTAAATGATCGCATTCAAAATCCTGTAAATTCCCGAGCTCTCAAAACACAACTGGCGACCACAGACGACCGACCACGCTCGGCGACGTCACAACCAGTAAGCCTCCCACCCTGCCTGATACAGACTGCCGTGGATACTCGGCAGAAAAAATGTAGTGCTCGGAGAGTTTTTGGGTTGCTTCTGAATATTTCTTTGTGCAAGGTGGATGTAACTTGCAATCCTGTGTGGTGCAGCGTGAGGTTGTGCCTTTCCCGAAGCTTAGCACCCATTTGCAAACTGTGCGGCGACGATATATGGTGTGGCTGACGTGTCAGCGGCGGGGAGCGGGCGGTTAGTAAGCATGTATAGCTAGGCCACCGAGATGAGAGGGCTTCGTTACTACTCTCGCCGCTCCCCGCCGCTGACACGTCCTGCACACATATATCGCGCCGTGTGGTTGTGAATGGGTGCTAAGCTCTCGGGAATGGCACAGCTTTCTTGCATGTACCCCATGCAGGATGCAAGTATGTGCCGTTCGCACAAAAATATCCCAGGAGCACCCGGATTCTTCGGACTTGTATTTTTCCCTAGTCTCCGTGATGTCTGTGTCGGCGGGGCTGGGAGGCTAACTCATGTGACTTAGCCAGCAAGTTTCGCGCACGGCTGGAAATTTGGCTGTTTTTTCCCGAACTTTTTTACAAAATTCCTGGGTTTTTAGGGAATAAGGCGTGAAAATTGAATATTTTTTTGTGGAACAGTAGTTTGAATGATTATTCAACTAATTATGTCAAGAAAAAATAATGGTCCTGGACGATTACTTTAAGGTTTTGTTTAGTTTTATTATAGGCTTAGGGTAGTTTTGGGTTAGTGTTGGGACTTATTTTTAGGTTAAAAAAACTAATTTAATGGTGCGCCATTGCCTGTGGTGGTTGCGCCAGCAATTTCTGCGTATATTTCGCCATTACAATACCTCCATCAGAAAAAGCACTACTTTAGGCAAGGAAAACTAGTCATGTTCTCAGAAATGAACCGCAGTCCCTCATTCCATTTTACCAACGCCGTGTCTGCCTTGGTAGTGTCCCTCTACCGAATACACCGAACATGCTCATAAATGCGTCTTTTTTCTGGTATCTTTTTAATATGTTTTCGGTATGTTTTCAGGGTTTTTGGTATATCTCGTATTAGAGACCGCTGCCATCTGAGTCTTTATCATCTGGATTAGGGAAAAGCGTTTTTTGTTTACATTTGCGCCGGACAAAAAGGCTTCCGCTGGGTGACTCCCAACTAAAGTCAAGTTTTAGATCGTACTTCAACCGTACTCGCGACACACCAAAATTGGCCCAAAATGATTCTTTATACCAACACGTTTTGGTATGAATACCTCACGAGTAGGCCTCCTCCCTTCATGGCGAGCCCCTAAATGGCTCTTCCTCGGTTCGTCTGTCACTATAGGGGCCAGAGAAATCTAGGCAAGTGAGCAATGGAGAGTTAGAGAAAGGAATGAAAGTTCACACTGTTTGCTGTAACGGTTAGAGGCGGGAGCTTTTTAAGCGCTACGTCCTCTCCAATAAAACACGCTAGACCGTTGCCAACTCTCTTACTCTCTCTCTCTCTCTCTTCTCCTCTCTCTCTACTTCTCGTCATCTCTCTCTCTCTCTCTCTGACTAGATTTAATCGATAACGCTCGAGAGCGTTCAAGCCCGGGGGGGCTTGATGACGATTGACCAAGGGAGAAGTTGGACACGGTACAATCTGACAAGGTACAAGTTGACTGACGTTATCGCTTTGGGACTGGTACCCATTGCTTGAGTATAATTATGCTTGAGATCGAAATGTCTTGGGTTATTTGACTTCATTAACAATCCGCCTCAGTGACCAATTGACCTGTCTCCTTCTCCGAGGTCCACAATTATTGACGCGCGCTGTCACAGGCTAATTAAGTAAAAACACCCTGAAACTTCACTTAACTTAAATAGCAGTCCCAACATTTTCAATACGTACAACAGGTCGCTGGTCACAAACAAATACTACTTTGCCACAAGGAGACAACGTAACGTGGAGGACGTGTGGAAGCAGCACCGAACCAGGAAGACGAGTCGGAGTGTTACTAACCTCGTACCTATGGCAGTAACGAGGTCGCTGGCCAGGGCGGTAGTGAGTCACGTAGCTCCCTGTACCCATCAGGGAGACGAGGCGCTGGCCAGGGCGTAGGTGAGTCCGTATCTCCCTGTAACCCATACAGGTAGAACAGGCGGCTGGCAGGCGTAGGTGAAGTCCGTACTCCCTGTAACCCATCACCGGTAGACAGGCAGCTGGTCAGGGCGTAAGGTGAAGTCCAGTACTCCCTGTAACCCATACATGTAGACGTAGGCAGCGGCCAGGGCGTAGGTGAAGTCCGTGCTTCCATGTAACCCATACAGGCGGACCGAGGTGGCTGGCCAGGGCGTAGGTGAGGTCCGTAGCTCCCTGTAAACCCATACAGTTAAGACTATGAGTGAGATGGCCAGGACGTAGTCAGGTCCGTAACTCGTAGTGCTGGTGGTGTGTGATGGCGGTCGCAGAATCATCGGGGGGGGGAGGAGCTGTCCCGGTCCATCCTCGTTATATACCCGACGTGTCCACGTGACTCCTGTGACGTGGCAGTTGAAAAGTTTGGTGCCGCTCCTTGTGGGTGATTCATTGAACCGCCCTGCTTCGAAGTTTCGGGACCACAATTTTATCCTAACACAAATTTTGCTACTCTTCTATAGTCCTTTCCCGCCTTATTGCAGTTTTTTATTTCCAGACTTCACAGATCCCTCAATACCTCTAAAACCGTAAATTTAAGTGTGGGTAGATGAAGTGCAGGTCAATTGGTACTGAGGCGTCTTTGATAATGAGTACAATGATCCCCAAGACGGGGATTCCGTTTCTCAATCTATGAGACTCACATTGGGTACCAGGTCTTAGCGTAACCTCGTCCACCTGGACCCTGTCCACTTGTACGCCTGGTCTCCCGTCACTTTTCTCAACACCGTCTCATTCATCATTTTCACTCACGACCCGTCCTATTTTTTTTTTCGTTGCAGTGCATTTTCTTTCGTTGAGTGGCATGTCAGTCAGTTATCACTTCAAACAAATATATTTCATGCATACTATTACTATTAGATTTACACTATTATCAATGGAAGTGTACTAGTATTATAGTTTCTATACAGAATATTTTGATGTTTAACATCAAAAGAACAGCGTAGTTTTAGAAATCTTATAACATATAATTAATATATATTTGATGTAATATATATAATTATACTAATAGTTTTCCTGCGAATCTTTCGTCCGTGAAAACCATGTCTCGCTTGCATTCACAACGCTTGATCCAAGTAGGCCAAAGGACTGTTGTATGGAACAGCATTGATGCAGTGTTAATATCCATTATTCAGACTCACCATTGGGAGACACAACAGCTTACACCGAGGATAGAAAGGACAGAAAGCCGGAGGGGGAGACACAAGCTCTCAGACAGGACTCTGCAACACCATCTCTCGCAGAGCTCCTCGCCGGCTGGTTCATTATAATTCTGGTTGTAATCTTCATGTTTTCTTTACTGACATAACCCATAAATGATGTATAAACTTGAAGTACGCCTTTACCTCAGACCAGATAAGTAACTAACCAATACAACCCTTATAATGGTGGCAAGCGGTGGTGACTGCATTATATCATCTTATAACAACGTCACAGTGTTACGATACCCACTTTGATCTTCATCCGCAAGTAATACCCACCAAGCCGCGCTACATCACAACCTCTACAACTACAACCTACCACAACGCTCTACAAACCCCCCCGCCCACCACAACCTCCTCCACCACAACCACAATCCAGACTTAAAAAAAGGGGGTTTTTTTTAAAATTTTGAACTTTTTTAAACTTTAAACCCCAAATGGAACCCCCCCAAAAAAGTGGGAAAAAAAAAAAAAATTTTAAAGAAAATTAAAAATAAAAAACAAATTTTTTAAATTAAAAATATATAAAAAATTTATTTTATGTTTCAAAAATATTTTTTATATTAAAAAAATAAATTAAAAATCCTAAACATTTTTTTAAATTTTTAAATATAATTTATTTAATATTATATTTTTTTAAAATTTTATTTTTATATTTTTATTATAAAATATATAAAATATATATATTTTTAATATATATAAAAAATTATAAAATTAAAAAATTTTTAAAAAAAAAGCCGTTATCTTTCCGCAAATTTTCCTCCGGGGGAGCCATGCCCCGTTTGCATTCTTTTTTAGTTTGACCAAAGTGGGCACAGGGAGAGTAGGGGGTCAGCATTTTTCCAAAAGTTAAAACGACCTTAAACCGAGGTAGAAAAGGAAAACAAAACCAAGGGGGGCGCTCTTAGCCCCCCCCCCAAAAACCGCACCTCCTGCGCCCTTTCCCCGGCGGTCCCTTTTTTGGTTGAAATTTCGGTTCAAAAAGGACTTTGATTTTTAAAAACTGGTCCTTTTTTCCCTCAGACCGTAAGTCTCTCAAAAAACGTTATAAGGGTTGGCAGCGGTGGTGCTGTTTATTCGCTTATCCCCCAGAAGCGGTGTTACGACCCCCACGCTATCTTCATCAAAACAATACAGCCACCAAGCCTTCTCTACAACCACTCCAAACCAAAGTTTGCTCTACGAGAGAGTCACAAAGAGATGGGGGCAGACCCCCTTTTTAGTAAACTCACCCCACATCCGCGGAAAGAGGTCGTAAAAATCCCCACGACCAACCCCCACCACACCCCCTCCCACACCCCCAGACAGTGAGGACGTACCAGAGACTGCCTTCCCTCCCCAGGCAACAGACACCCACGCCCTGGACCTCAAACCGCCCATATTATAAAGAGTAAACATCTTTAATTTTTGTTTTTAATTTTTTGGTGAAAATTTTTGTTTTTATTATTTATCTTTGACAAAATTTGTGTTTTCGGCCACTAAATCCTTCCATCCAAGCCCCGGTCAAGGGTTTCTTCTCATGACGACCGGCCCACTCACCATTTTTCACCATTCTGCCCTCTTGGGGCCCATCCCATATTAAATATAGCTAAGAAAAAACTACTCCAGTTTAGCCCAAATTTTTTTTTTTAAAGGTTTTTTTATTTTTAGCCGGGACCCGGGCTATTTTCTTTGGAGGAAACACAGTGATTTTGAGTGAAAACAACAAAAATGCCCCAAACATAGGGCCCACAACATAGTGCCCCAAAACATATGCCCAAACGGGAGATTTAAATTTTAGGGTTCATAGGTCTGGATAACAATACGCACAATGCTCCTCCACTGTCCGGTGGATTCACCCCCTACCTCCCAGGGGGGCGCGAGGAAATTTCAGTTAAAATCTTTCAGACCCATTTCAGGCCCAAAATTAAAGGGCAGGTGAAGCGGAATTCAGTCTTACTTTTTTGCGTAAAACGGGGTTTTAATTTTCGCAAACGTAGCTAAAGACTGGGGAAAGAAAAAAATAAACGTGTGAGGGAAAAAGGGGCCCCGAGCATGCCCCAGCGAATTATCCTACACTCAGGTTATTTTTGATTTGCAAGAACTTGAAATTTTCAGAAAAGTTTTCGTGACTATTTTTGCAAAAACGTAAAAGTTGGGCCCTAGTCCTTCTTTTCAAATTGTTTCTGTCTTTCGAGACAGGGTACTATCACAAAACTATAGGGGACCCCTTTGAGCTGCGTCCTCAACTAGAGCGGATTTTGGATGTGTTTGCCAGCTCAAATGGGTAGATGCAGAAAATAAAATGCACGGGAGTAGTAGGAACTTATTCTTACATCCTTTTCCCCTTTAAAATGCTTTCCCTGTGCCCACCAAATTTAAAGGGTTTCCCATTTATGCCAACGAATCATTGTGGGAACATGCACATAATTTTTTTTTCACAAAAGACATGATTGGCCAGGCCTTTCTTTGGGCCGGAACCTACCGTCAGAGGTCACCGTCTTTGCCCTTTCTGGTATAAACAAACACCTTTTTATCCTAACCGCTCAAAGCAGGCCAAAGTCCGGGCTTTTTTCGGCATATTCCCCCCTCTTAAAGGGAAAAAAGAAATTCTCGCAACATCGGGGAAATACCTTTCCCCCAAGTAGAGAGGGGTCAGTATCGCGGTCGTCTCGGGTAAAAAATACCGGTCCCCGGTTTTTGTTCCTTTTGAACATAAAGGTACACACTATCACTTGTGGGGTGGTGAACAGCATAAGTCTCCCTACATCAATCAAGGCACACGAATCATGAGGCTTGCTGCAGCTCCCGCAGCAGCAAACCGTGCACCCCGGGGGCCGGTAGCCAAAACCAAAACACACCAGTCTAAACCAGGTGTCTTTTACGTGCATAAAAAAGGGGTTAAATAAAAAAGATTTCCAGAAATTAAAGAGATAAGCAAATTTTCATTCCCCATGTCAGAAAAGGTTAGACCTATCTTTACAGTCCTTTTAAAAAACAAGCATTGACGGGTACCTTAGAATAAATTCGGAAAATGTGTGATTTACCCGGGGTATTGAAAAGAACATCTACACTATCGAAGTCCCACGTGCCCCTGTACAAAAACAAGCAATTAATGTTTCGGGACACAGGTGCAGGAGCCAATATCTGGACATAAACGTAAAGCTTACTAAACAGTCAAAAATTTGCCCTTTTTAGACCTCCGTCAATAGACTAAAAGGGTTTTAGAAAACAAAAAAGGGGCCTGTCATTGGTAGAGATGATTCACTAAATTTTGAGGAATTTGGGCCTGCAACACATTTTGTTTCCAATATCAAAAGGTTTTAAAATTTATCACCCCTGTGATCCTGAAGGTTTTTCAACAATGAGATGGGAAGCTTGAGGTTGCCCACTTAAGGGGTTAGGTTTTTGGAAAACATTTATACCAGAAAAAATAATTTACCAGCCTAATTTAGTTTTGCAAAGCAATCTCCTGAAATTTCCGTAAATGAAAAAATACGTGCCCAAGGCCATCACGGGGACCTCCGGAAAAAAATTTGCCGGTAACACTGAACCCGATTTTTTACCCCTAGGTCTCTGTTTCCCCACAAGATTTAAAAAAGGTTGGGGGGTCTAGGGGAGAATTCGCTAAACGGTGCGAACTTTTTGGTACTTGAAAAAGGGCAGGTGGGTGATGAAAGGAGGTTTTTGTTTTAGTGAATCAGTCGTATGTTCTTTTCCGGGGCGCGTTTGGGCCCGGGTTCACCCAGGGCTGCTAAAAAGTACTTCAAAAGTCCCGTCACTTAAAATGCAAAAGGGGAAAGATTGCATTTGAGTCCCCCCCGGCGGGGTCCGATTTCGACTTTTTCCGTGTTCCCTTTTTTCCTGGCCCGCCCCATCTGCCTGTGCAGGGCCCGCCCTTAAAAAATATGGGTTTCCATAGTCAAAAACAACACATTCGGCTAATGCAAAACTGACACAAATTGGGGCCCTAAGGGTGCTTTAGGCAGGGCAATCCTTTTTCTCCCCTTCCTTTTCCGATACCCCAAAATTACATTTCCCTTAGGTTTCCCAAAATCAAGAGGTCCCTTCTTTTGGGGGTTAAGAAAAATGTTGGGATGAGTTTTTGAACATCCCCAGCCTTTGGTTTTTATTTTTTTAAACCCTGAAAAAAGGGGATTGGCGCCGGTCTAGCTAGGCCCCCAAAATGGTTTTTCGAAACCCGGTTCCCCTGTGTATTGCGGAAAATTTTGGCCTGGGCCGATAAAAAGTGTCGCCCCCTGGCCTTTTCATGGGTACGGGAGGTCCCGATGAAATTCTAAGGACCCAAGCGTTTGACTCCCCCCGGGGATTTCGCTTTTTAAAAACACCAGGAAAGCAGGGCAATAGCTTTCAAATCTAATCAAAACTTTTTCCCCGGGTTCTGGAAATTTTTTTTTGACGGAGATTAGTTTTTTTTACCCCCGAAGCCCCCACCACGAAAAAACTAGAAGGGTACTTTCTAAAATAAAATTGTAAGAAATAAAAACTATAAAAACACAAGAACCAAATTTTTTTGGGGTTTTGGGTGCAAAGGGGGCTACACAAAATTTAAAAGGTTATCAGATAAAATTTTTTTAAACCCACAAATTCAAAGCCCCAAAATTTTTTTTGGGCCCCATGGTTTTTCGCAATTTGATGATCCACGGTTGCAATCCCTTCACATTCCTTTAAAGAAATGTTTTTCTGGGGGCTCCCGACAACTTTTTAAAAAGGCATTTTTTGGGGTTCCCAGTCCTTTTCTTACATTTCCGTCAAAAACTACCACTTGGGTAATGTCCTTTGTTTTGATGGGGGGTGCAATAAATGCCATTACTTTGCCGAAACCCATTTTCCCCCCAGGCGTAAAATATTCAACCCCTAAAAACCTCTGGGGGTGGTGTTTTCTTTTTAAAGCATTCAAATCTGCATTTATGGGAGTTTTTTTAAACAGACCCCCACCTTTAAAATTATTTTAATTCAAAAAATTTCAGGCAAATTGGGGTCGTTGGCCGCCGAAAAGTACTGACTTTAACCCCAAATGTAATTTTTGCCCAAGTAAATTTGGTGGCTATTCATTTTTGTCCCCGGAAAATTGGGTTTTAACCCAAAACCGAACAACCCAAAACAGACAACCAAAGTTTATTCCCCAACGAGGAAAAACAGCCCCCCCTGCCCCCCTTGCTCCCCTTTACCCCCACTTGAGAGGGGATGATACCCATTTCAAAATTACCCTCCCACTTACTGAATTTAGGTTAAAAAACAACCGGGGCAATACAATTCACGCCCCCGAAGGGAACCCCACAAAACGCCATTACCACTATAGTACCTTTACCTTGAAACCCAAGTTTTTTTTTCCCTTTTGCTGATTTAGCCTTGGGGTCACCCTGGAAAGATAATGTTTTGCCCCCAAGACGTTTAAAACTTTTGGCCATAAATGCACCGTGTAATTTTTGCGCACTAGATAACTGCAATCTGCGCTGAAACAAAGGGTTCAATTGGAAAACTGCCCTATGACCCCATCCCACACCTAAAGGCCTTGGGGAAAAGCCATTAGACGCAAAAACCCCCCACAAAAAGAATTGGTTTTCCCCAAAACTTGTTTGTAGCCATAGATCATTTTTCAAAATTTTTTGGTGTTGGTACCCCTGAAAGACAAAACGGGTTTGAAAAGGTTTTCAAAAACTTACATATGAAGTTTTCAATAAGTTCAAACACCATCCCCATTGCTTTTGGGGGCAATGTCCGAGTTTAAAAATCAAAATTTTAACTTAATTTTTCAAACTCTTCAACATAAATAAAGTAAAATAATAGTTACAAAACCCAGCAG
>JACEEZ010019595.1:308312-325812 GCA_016584305.1 Chionoecetes opilio | reverse complement strand
AGCGTGTAACAGACGCTATTGACTTGTCCAAGGAAGACATGATTAAATACCAACGCCCATACACAGCAGAAAAGCCAATTGCTATAGGTGATGCAGTATATTTTCAGGTGCAACAATTGACGTCAAAGTTAGATTCGACATTTGGAGGACCTTACAGGGTCATTGCCATTGAACATGGGCACAAAATAACTATACAGCATATTTTTAAGTGCCATGCAAAGACAGTCGATATAGACCAGGTTAAGCGCGTAGCTAGAGGATTGGATATAGGTGAAGATTTACCCGACCCTAATGTTGATACACAGGACACACTAGTAGTTGTTGATGACACACTCACAGCTACAAATGATTACCGTCACAAACTGAGGTCACACACGCAGAGGCAGTAATGTCATTCCATTCCATAACATTTAATTCCATTTTTTATAGCAGTCAGTTGATTTAGATTATCTAATGCAGTGCTATTCAACCTGGGTGGACGGTCCACCTTAGGGTGGACGAGATTTAGTGAGGGGTGGACAGCAGTCTATGGGTGGACAGGGGTGGACGAGACCATGCCCACTTGTCAGATATAATTGTGGCTGTTCATGAGCTCTTATTGGATTTATTTCATATGGCATGTACATTTTTATATTACAAAATAATAATAATAACAATAATAATAATAATAATAATTCATCATTTTATGATGAAACATTGCAATGTTACTTTTTTTTGGCGACCACTGTACAGCAATGCAAATGCTGTTCCTTCAAAACTTGCACGTCACTTGAAGACTAAACACCCCGAACACCAAAACAAATCAAAGCAATTCTTTGAGGCAATTTCAAAGAAATTGGAAACAACAAGTACCTTCACAAGTCAAGTAAGCCTCTGGGCACGAAAAACAAGGGCTTTAAAAAATTCACAAAGTCAATCAANTTAAAAATCCCCTACAGCAGAAAAGCCAATTGCTATAGGTGTAGTTATTTCAGTGCAAAATTGACGTCAAAGTTAGATCCAACATTGAAGGACCTTACAGGGTCATTGCCATTGAACATGGGCATAAACATAACAATACAAAATTTTAAGTCCCATCAAAAACATCCCTATAACCAGGTTAATGCGCGTATAAGGATTGGAACAGGTGAGATTTTACCCAACCTAAATGGGATATACAGGACACACCAGTAGTTTGATGACACACTCACAGCTAAAAAATGCTATCGTCACAACTGAGGTCACACACGCAGCGGCAGTAATGTCATTCCATTTCATACCATTACATTCCATTTTTTATATCAGTCAGTTGATTTAGATTATCTAATTTTATGTGTTTTTTGTAGAAGATGTCTACTCACATCGCGCTGGTCGCATTTGTTGTGTATACACTCCTGCAACTGCACTCCCAAAATGGTATTAACTCTTTGGAGGGTGACAAATTGTATGATGACATAGCCCCGCCAAGGGTTTGCCTTGCTTCAGAAGCAAGGAAAAATTTCATTGTAGAAGATGTGTTGAATGTGTATATGCCTCTTGTGGATAAAGATGTTGTAACAGCGAAGTTACTCATGTTAAATAATCGCTTGGGAAATTTTGTCAAATGTTCTCCGCGTGACGAGGAGATCCGCTTCCAGTGGATTACTTCCTGTTGGATATTGTTACCAAATTTGAGCCCATGTTAGCCATGCTTTCATGGAATCTGGGATATCCCAAAAAATCTCTTTGCGTAAACTTTCGAACTTGTTCCCGTCCGAGACTGTCCTATCCTAAGACATCATATTAGGAAACGAGCTTGTTTGACCTCGGAGGTGTCATTCTTGGTGGTGTATTCGGTCTGGCTACGGAATCAGATGTTAAAAACATAGAGAATACTATGAGTCAGGTTAAAGAGACCCTTATGCCCCCGGTCGGGTGCCTTCAAGCAGAACGTAATCATAAAGAAACTTTTGGCACATCAGAACATCATATCAGTTAAGGTTAACGACTTGGTGAACATCACTAACCAGCTCGCCTATGAGCAGTCAACACTTTTGGAATTCGTTAACGTTGGCTACGAAATTCAAGCGTTACAGTTGTTATTGATGATCGGCAAGTGATGTTCATAAGTTTTTCAATGTTCCCCATTCAAGTCGCAGGGGAATTGTGAGCGAAAATCTGTTGACGCCACGACAATTGTTGGATGCCATTAACTGGGCAGGGCCAACTTGTCTCTAATTCCGCTGTTTCCTGGTGGGCAAAATTTGGGAATTTTATTACCCATTGCTGGAGGCTACTTTAACCCTAGATGGGATTGTGGTGCATATTCCTTTCAAATCACATTATAGTTTTACTGTTTTTAAGTTTTTGCCCTTCCCAACAGTAATGAATGGTTCTCTGTTCACTGTAGACTTACCTAAGACGTCATTTCTAATCTCAGAGAATTACATGCATGTATCTCACATCTCATCTACGGTCTTGGCAGAATGTCATGCGTCATATTATCATTTAACCTTATGCCCTGCTTATCTTTTCACAATTCTAGATGCCTCTACGGCTCAATGTCAGATTGCCTTAATACGGAATGCTTCCGTTCCCAGTTTTTGTTCTTTCAGTCCTTTGGAGGACACTAAGATCTTACATCACCATGTTCATCCTTGGCAGTTTTTCTTTTTTCTAGAATCCACCTCGGTGACAGTCTCCTGTCCTGATGTATTACCAGTAAATGTCATGGTTAAAGACGCTTATGTGACTCATGACTCGTGCCATGTTGACTCCACTCTGGTAATTACACTTCCAAGTAGACATCACCAAGGGTTCCTAAATATTTCTTTGTCAATACTGCACCCAATTTCCCTGCCAGCTGTTTTTCCACTCGCAACTGTCAAAATCACTTCTAGAAAAATTGAACTTTTAGCGTATATTAATGACTCGCTACCGGACTTGGAGTGGCCTACGCTTTATCAACCCCCCATTCTTTATTCAACAATGTCCCTTCCCCTGTTCCTCATACTTATTCAATCCATTGTATTTTTCTATTGTCATATGCGCAATAGACGTATTTTATTGGAACTGAAGGCTTATGTACAGGTCGCCGAGTCTCAGTCATAGACTGTCATACTTATACTAGTAAATATCTTCATGTTCTTTTTAGAAATTTTAATGTCATACTTTGATAAGTTTAGAGTTTTTTTTTCTGTATGTATTGTAAATATATATATATTTTTTTTTGTTAGATAGAATTATTAAGCTCTTTTCTTATCATCGCTCCTCCTTGTATACCTAATTTGGGGACAAATTATTTAGCGTCCCGAGCAATGTCAGTCAGCTATCACTTCAAACAAATATAATTTCATGCATAACTATTACTATTAGATTACAACTATTATCAATGGAAGTGTAACTAGTATTATAGTTTCTATACAGAATATTTTGATGTAATTAACATCAAAAGAACCAGCGTATTTTTAGAAATCTTATAAACATATAATTATATATATATGTGATATATATATAATTATACTTATAGTTTTCCTGCTATCTTTCGTCCGTGGGAACCATGTCTAGCTTGCATTCACAACGCTTGATCCAAGTAGGCCAAAGGACTGTTGTATGGAATCAGCATTGTGCAGTGTTAATCCCATTATTCAAGAATCAACAAAGTGAGACAACAACACTTCCACCGAGGATAGAAAAGGAACAGAAGCCAGGGAGGGGGAGACACAAGCTCTCAGAACAAGGACTCATCAACACGCATCTCTCGCAGAGCTCCTTCGCCGGCTGGTTCATTATATTCTGGTTGTAATATTCAGTGTTCCTTTACTGACATAACCAATAAATGTTTTATAAACTTGAAGTACCATTTTAACTCAGACCAGATAAGTAAACTACCAATAACAACAACTTATAATGGTGGCAAGCGGTGGTGACTGCATTATATCAGTCTTATAACAAAAAAGCAACAGTGTTACGATACCCACTTTTATCTTCATCAAGCAAGTAATAACACAACCAAGCCGGCGCTACAACCACAACCTCTACAACTAAAGCTACGACCACAACCTCTACAACTACAACCACTACCACAACCTCTACAACCACAACCTCTCCAACCACAACCACAATCAAGGAGAGTGGTGCAGCAGACATCTTCAACTCAGCAAATACCACGGATCAAGAGGTCGTCGCAAAACCAATCAACATACGCTGACTCGACGCTACCAGAGATTGCTTTCCTCGCCAGGAAAACACAGGCAACACAGGCAACAAAACACTCCACGCCATCGGACAACACCACCACCCATCTCGCTCCGCAGAGTAAACAACTTTAATTCTTATCTGTATATTTTTTTTATAATTTTTTGTTTTTATGTAATCTTTGACAGAATTGCGTGTGTACGGCGACGGACATCCTTCCATCAGAGCACCGGTCAATGGGTTCCTTCTCCTCCCGCCCGACCAATCACCATTCTTCATCATCGCTGCCCTGCTGTGTGACCCTATCACGTACACCTTACACCAGTATTACTATCAGCTAAGTAAACTATTACAGTTTTAGTCCAGTTTCAGTTAAGAGTTTTTTTTTTATGTTTAGCCGGGATCCAAATTTTTTAAATCTTTTATTGAGAGGAAACACAGTGATGTTTGGGAGCAACAAAAAATAGTGACACACAACAGAGTGACCCAAAAACAGGACGATTTAAACGTTAGGGTTCATAGGTCTGGATCACAATACGTACCATGACTCCCCCAAACTTCCCGGTCAATCTTCACCTCCTACCTCTCAGCAAGGCGCGAGTAGTAGTAATTCAGAAACAATCATCCATGACACTATTACGGGCCCCAAAAAATTCACGGGCAGGGATGAGGGACGGCATGTCTGTCTATACCTTTTTGCGTGAATCTGAGGATTTGATCCGCAAACGTCAGCTCACGAATGACGAGGATTAAAATTAACGTACTAAGAGAAAAAGTGGCGAGGGGACCAAGGGCCCTGCCAGATCAACTTACACTCTGATTATTTTCTAACTTGCAAAAAACTATGAAAATTTTCAGAAAGGCGTTCGTAACTACTTTTGAAAACGACGTCCAATTTGGGACCTATGTCCTCTCTTTTTAAATTGTCTTCTGTCTTTCGAGACAGGGTACCGTCCCATAATTTTTATGACGCCTTGATGCATGCGTCATCAACTAGGGCGGGGAATAGTGGAGTATTTCCCAAAACTCACCCAGGGGTTGATGCGGGACAGTAAAATGACACTGGAGTCAGTAGGTACTCTTATATCTTACATACACTTCCTTACAATGCTTTCTCCTGCTGCATACCATAAATTTCAAGGTTCCAGTACTGCCAACTGAGTCATGTGGGAACATGCACAAGAGTTTTTATCCACAAAAGAAAACATTTGAGGACCGGCCATTCGTATGGTTTATGAATACTGACCGTCAGAGGTCACCGGTCTTTTCCCAATCGGGTGCTCAACAAACCCTGGTCTTTCCCAACCGCTCAAAACAAGGTCAAAAGTCCAGTTTTTCTTACCGGTTCGTTCTCCTTTCTGTGAACAGTAGAAGAAATAACTCGCAACACCGACGAAATATGCGTTCGCCGAGTAAAAGAGCGAGATCAGTATCGGGTCCAAAATAACTACAGGTACCAGAAAAACTATTTCTGCACCTTTTGCAACATTTCCGGCACACACTCCTCTCTTTTGTAGTGGTGAACAGACCAAAGTACTGTGCCTTTCATCAATCCAGGACACACGACATCATGAGTGGGGTTAAGCTGCATCAACAGCAGCAGCAGCAACCGTCGCACCCTTCGGGGGACGGTCAGCGCGTGCACCAGAACACCCCGACGTAAACCGGGTGTCTAAATAAGTGCACCCAAAAATATTCCCATATCACATATTTCGCCAGAATTTACAGTAGATAAGAAATATTTTTCCTTTACCCATGCCAGACAAGGTTAGACCTATCATTACAGCCCCTCTTACTAAACAAGCATTGACAGGGTACCTTAGAAAGTGGACATTACGTCAGATGATGATGATTAGCCGAGGTATTAATAGGACATCTACATTATACGAAGTCCTCACTGTGCCTGTCATCCCACAAGAAAGAGCAATTTAACTGCTTTCATGGACACAGGTGCAGGAGCCAATATTTATGGACATAGATACGCTGTCTTGCGTTACGTAAACAGTCAAAATCTGTCCTTTTCTTAAAACCCTCCGTCAATCGGGACTGACAGGTTTGGATAATAAGAAATTTCCTTTTCATTGGTAAAGTATGGCTTCACTTGAATTTGAGAATTTCGGACCTGCAACTCATATATGTTTCCATATATCGCAGGGTTTATCATTCCCTGCTGACCTCCTGATAGGTATTTCAACAATGAGAGAGGAATGCATAGAAGTTTGTCCACACTTACACGGGATAAGGTTTTTGGAACATTTATACCAGAGATCAAAAATCCTTCACCAGTGTTTACATTCAGTCTGCAATAGTAACAAGCTACTGAAATAACGTAAATGACATAACTAGCGTCCCCGAGCGGCCATCAAATTGTGAAAGTCACGTTGAAATAACTTCGCCGGTGTAACACTAAACCTGATTCCTGTTCAACCCCTACGGTTCTCTGTCCTTCACAAGATTCTAAGACGTTTCTTTGGGCTGTCTAGTGGGAAAAAGTCTCCCCCTAAACGGTCGCGAATCTTTTTTGGTTTCTTCGAAACTTGCAGGGTGTGAGTGATGAATGCGAGGCTATATGTTTGGGGTGAATCAGTACGTTGTGAATTCAATTTTCATGGAATCAGCGTTGTGTAGTGTTAATACCCAAGGGCATTGCTAAAATGTACTTTTCATAATAAGTCACCGTGCACTCTAAAGCTGCACATAGGAACGTACTTGGCTGATTTTGTAATCACCCATCTGCAGTGGGTCTGATTGCGACTTTGCCGGTATTTTCCCATTTTATCACCTGGGGTGACCCCTGCCATGATCATGCACAGTGTGTACAGGAAGCACTCAGTCCTTCCTTAAAGGATATGGTTTTTCCAAAGTCAAAGCAAGCACTATTGCAGGTACTAAACGGCAAATCATGACACAATTGCCATACAAGGTGATTCTTTGGGCACGACAAACCTCTTTACACATCACATTCCTTTGCTACCTGATACACAACCTATCTACATTCCAGCATATAGGTTACCCCACTCACATAGGTCTATACTTGATGGCATGGTTAAACAAATGTTAGAGGATAATGTTATTGAACCATCCACCAGCCCATGGAATTTTCCATTATTTTAATCCCTAAGAAAACAGGCGAATGGCGACCGGTCGTTGACAAATCGGCGCCTAAATAATGTTTGTCAAGTAACCAGGTATCCTCTGCCTGTATTGCAGGATATTCTCATGTCCATAGGGCCTAAATAAAAAAGTGTTCTCAAACACTGGACCTTGTCAGGGGAAATTACTGGCAGGTCCCATTAGATGAAATATCTAAGGACCTCACAGCGTTCAGTACTTTTTCTGGCCATTACGCTTTCAAAAAAGCTACATTTGGAATAGCTGTGCACCACTAGCATTTCAGTTTTATCCATCAACACTGTTTTCTCAGATTTACTAGGAGATACAGTTTTTGCATTTCTGGACGATATAGTTATTTGTACCCCTGATACAACCTCTCACTTACGAACACTAGACAAAGTACTTTCTGCACTTAAAGATGCTAATTTAAAGGTAAAACTTTCAAAATGTTCATTCATGAAGGAACAAATTTCTTTCTTGGGTCATGTTTTGGATGCAAATGGTTTGCATACTACAACGTCTAAGGTTGAGGGCGATGATAAATTTTCCAACCCCAACAAATGTCCAAAGCCCTGAGAAGTTTTTTTGGGGCCCCTCAGTGGTTTTTACAGCCCAATTTATCATGGATTACTAAAAAAATTGCAAGTCCACTATCACATTCTTTAAAAAGATGTAGAATTTTCATGGGAATCTCCACAAGAGCAAGCATTTTGTAAATTAAAGGCATTGTTGTGTGATGCCCCAGTCCTTGCTTACCCAGATTATACACGTCAGTTTACACTCTTCACTGATGCATCGGATATCGGCCTTGGTGCTGTTCTGATGCAGAAGGATGACAGAGGTAAATGGCGTGCATTAGTTATGCCAGCAGAACTCTTAATCCCGCAGAGCGAAAACTATTCAACAACCCATAAGGAAGCTCTGGCGGTAGTGTGGTCTTTTAAAGCATTTCAAATCTGTCATTTATGGGTATGACGTTCTTTTTTAAAACAGCCCATCCCACCAGTAGTAGAAATTATTAAATTTCCAAAGAATTATCAGGCAAATTAGCTCGTTGGCGCCTGGAACGTTACTAGACTTAAACCCCAAAAAATTTGAGTATCTGCCAGGCAAAGTAAATTTTGTGGCTGTTTATTGTCACGGAATATGCGCTTGTAACTGCAACACCTGATCAACCAAAACATGAAAATCAAATCGTTATTCCCAAATTGAAGGGAACAGCGAATTGATTCCTTCTGTGCTCCCATCATTTACTACTTGGAGTCAGGGGATGATACCCCAATTGCCTAAATTTCCTGTTCCACTTACCGAGTTCGGTTAAAAATACAATCTTTGGTGCGTTGATACATATCTCACGACAAGACAGGAAACCGAAACGCCAGGTTACCCCGCTGATAGTACCGTCTACACTTATACCAAGATTTCTTTCCCTTTTGCATGATTCTAGCCTTGCGGGTCACCCTGGGAAAGATAGATGTTTGCATCAAGCACGTTTAGAATACTTTTGGGCCATTCATGCGCCCGTGATATTTTGCCAATAGATAAATGTCAGTCCTGCGCTGAAACAAAGGGTTCAGTTGGAAAACCTGCCCCTATGCTACCTTTTCCTACACCTAAAGGACCTTGGGAGACAATAGCCATAGACTTGCTAAAACTCCCACTAAACAGAATCTGGTTCTCAATACTTATTAGTAGCCATAGATCATTTTTCAAAAATTTTCGGTGTTGGTACCCCTGAAAGACAAAACGGCTCGAACAGTTGCAAAAGCACTTTCGGATGAAGTTTTCTTTAAGTTCAATACACCATCCCCCATTGCTCTCGGACAATTGGACCGAGTTTAACAATCAAATTCTAACTGAAATTTGCAAACTCTTCACCATAAATAAATGTAACATAAAATAGTTATCACCCTAGCAGCAACGGCATGGTCGAAAGACAAAATAGGAAGATTATTCAACTATTGAAGTCTTGGCACAAAACCATACAGGGTTTACATTGGGATGAGTGGGATGCCTTTAAGTGTCTGCCACCCTTAACTCTTCATTACACAAATCTATTTGTGAAACACCTCATTTTGTTGTCTTTGGGCCCAAAACAAAAGACTACCTTACACTCTTCTAGAGCAAGGTTCCAACAGCCAAATATATAATTTTGATGACTACGTTACGGGTTAGAGTTTGCTGATTTTCAGAAAATTTACAAGCGGTGTAACAGGGCGCTATTGACTTGTCCAAGGAAGACATGATTAAATACCAACGCCCATACACAGCAGAAAAGCCAATTGCTATAGGTGATGTAGTATATTTTCAGGTGCAAAAATTGACGTCAAAGTTAGATCCAACATTTGAAGGACCTTACAGGGTCATTGCCATTGAACATGGGCATAACATAACAATACAACCCCATTTTTAAGTTTCCCTGCAAAGACAGTCCCTATAGACCAGGTTAAGCGCGTAGCTAGAGGATTGGATACAGGTGAAGATTTACCCAACCCTAATGTTGATATACAGGACACACCAGTAGTTGTTGATGACACACTCACAGCTACAAATGACTATCGTCACAAACTGAGGTCACACACGCAGCGGCAGTAATGTCATTCCATTTCATACCATTACATTCCATTTTTTATATCAGTCAAATTGATTTAGATTATCTAATGTATGTGTTTTTTTTTGTAGAAGATGTCTACTCACATCGCGCTGGTCGCATTTGTTGTGTATACACTCCTGCAACTGCACTCCACAAATGGTATTAACTCTTTGGAGGGTGACAAATTGTATGATGACATAGTCCGCCAAGGTGCCTTGCTTCAGAAGCAAGGAAAAATTCTCATTGTAGAAGATGTGTTGAATGTTGTATATGCCTCTTGTGGATGAAGATGTTGTAACAGCGAAGTTATCATGTTAAATAATCGCTTGGGAAATGTGTCAAATGTTTTCCGCGTGACGAGGAGATCCGCTTCCCGTGGATTACTTCCTGTGGATATTGTTTCCAATTTGAGCCAGTTAGCCATGCTTTCATGGAATCTGGGATATGCCCAAAACTCTTTTCGTAAACTTTCGAACTTGTTCCCGTCCGAGACTGTCCTATCCGGAAGACATCAAAATTAGGAAAAAGAGGCTTGTTTGACCTCGGAGGTGTCATTCTTGGTGGTGTATTCGGTCTGGCTACGGGAAACAGATGTTAAAAACATTTGGGAATACTATGAGTCAGGTTTAAAGAGACCCCTTTAAAGCCCCCGGTCGGGTGCTCTTCAAGCAGAACGTAATCATAAAGGGAAAATTTTTGGGACATCAGAACATCATATCAGTTAAGGTTAACGACTTGGTGAACATCACTAACCAGCTCGCCTATAGCAGTCAACACTTTTGGAATTCGTTAACGTTGGCTACGAAATTCAAGCGTTACAGTCTGTTATTGATGATCTGGCAAGTGATGTTCATAAGTTTTCAATGTTCTCATTCAAGCTCGCAGGGGGAAATTGTGAGCGAAAAAACTGTTGACGCCACGGACAATTGTTGGATGCCATTAACTGGGCACGGACCAACTTGTCCTTAATTCCGCTGTTTCCTTGGTGACAAATTGGAATTTATTAACCCATTGCTGGAGGCTACTTTAACCCTAGATGGGATTGTGGTGCATATTCCTTTCAAATCACATTATAGTTTTTTACTGTTTTTAAGTTTTTGCCCTTCCCAACAGTTAATGAATGGTTTCTCTGTTCACTGTAGACTTACCTAAGACGTCATTTCTAATCTCAGAGAATTACATGATGTATCTCACATCTCATCTACGGTCTTGGCAGAATGTCATGCGTCATATTATCATTTAACCTTATGCCCTGCTTATTTTTTTCACAATTCTAGATGCCTCTACGGCTCAATGTCAGATTGCCTTAATACGGGGAAAGCTTCCGTTCCCAGTTTTTGTTCTTTCAGTCCTTTGGAGGACACTAAGATCTTACATCACCATGTTCATCCTTGGCAAGTTTTTTTCTTTTTTCTAGAATCCACCTCGGTGGACAGTCTTCCTGTCCTGATTTTATTACCAGTAAATGCATGGTTAAAAGACGCCCTTTTGGACTCATGACTCGTGGCCATGTTTACTCCACTCTGGTAATTACACTTCCAAGTAGACATCACCCAAAGGGTTCCTAAATATTTCTTTGTCAATACTGCACCCAATTTCCCTGCCAGCTGTTTTTCCACTCGCAAAGTCAAATCACTTCTAGAAAAATTGAATTTTAGGTATATTAATGACTCGCTACCGGACTTGGAGTGGCCTACGCTTTATCAAACCCCCCATTCTTTATCAACAATGTCCCTTCCCCTGTCCTCATACTTTTTCAATCATTGTATTTTTTTATTGTTCATATGCCAAAAAGGGCGTATTATTGGAAACTGAAGGCTTATGTACAGGTCGCCGAGTCTCAGTCATAGACTGTCATACTTATACTAGTAAATATCTTTATGTTTCTTTTTAGGAAATTTTAATGTCATACTTTGATAAGTTTAGAGTTTTTTTTTCTGTATGTATTGTAAATATATATATATTTTTTTTTTGTTAGATAGAATTATTAAGCTCTTTTCTTATCATCGCTCCTCCTTGTATACCTAATTTGGGGACAAATTATTAGGTCCCGAGCAATGTCAGTCAGCTATCACTTCAAACAAATATAATTTCATGCATAACTATTACTATTAGATTACAACTATTATCAATGGAAGTGTAACTAGTATTATAGTTTCTATACAGAATATTTTTGATGTAATTAACATCAAAAGAAAACCCGCGTATTTTAGAAATCTTATAACATATAATTATATATATATGTGATATTATATAATTATACTTATAGTTTTCGCACTTTCGTCCGTGGAACCCTGTCTAGCTTGCATTCACAAGCTTGATCAAGAGGCCAAAGGACTGTTGTATGTGAAAACAGCATTGTGCAGTGTTAATCCCATTATTTCAAGACTCAACAAAGTGAGACAACAACCTTCCCCGAGGATAGAAAAGGAACAGAAGCCAGGAGGGGGAGAACAAGCTCTCAGAACAAGGAAATCATCAAACACGCATCTTCCGCAGGCTCCTCGCCGGCTGGTTCAATATATCTGGTGTAATATCAGTTCCTTTACTGACATAACCAATAAAATGTGTATAAACTTGAAGTACCATTTTAACTCCCGCCAGATAAGTAACTACCAATTACAAAACCACTTATAATGGTGGCAAGCGGTGGTGACTGCATTATATCAGTCTTATAACACAAGCAACAGTGTTTACGATACCCACTTTTATCTTCATCAAACAAAAGTAAAACACAACCAAACCGGCGCTACAACACAACCTCTACAACTAAAGCACGACCACAACCTCTACAACTACAACCACTACCACAACCTCTACAAACCACAACCTCTCCAACCACAACCACAATCAAGAGAGTGTGCAGCAGACATCTTTCAACTCAGCAAATACCACGGATCAAGAGGTCGTCGCAAAACCCAATCAACATACGCTGACTCGACGTACCAGAGTTGCTTTCCTCGCCAGGCAACACAGGCAACACAGGCAACACACACTCCACGCCATCGGACAAACACCACCACCCATCTCGCTCCGCAGAGTAAACAACTTTTAATTCTTATCTGTAATTTTTGGTTATAATTTTTGTGTTCTTAATGTAATCTTTGACAGAATTGCGTGTGTACGGCGACGGGACATCCTTCCCTCAGAGCACCGGTCAATGGTTCCTTCTCCTGCCGGACCGACCCAATCACCATTCTTCATCATCGTGCCCTGCTGTGTGACCCTATCACGTACACCTTACACCCAGTATTATATCAGCTAAGTAAAACTATTACAGTTTTTGTCCAGTTTCAGTTAAGAGTTTTTATTTATGTTTAGCCGGGGTCCAAATTATTATCTTTTATTGAGAGGAAACACAGTGATCGTTTGGGAGCCCAAAACAACATAGTGACACACAACAGAGTGACCCACAACAGGACGATTTAAACGTTAGGGTTTATAGGTCGGATCACAATACGCTACCATGACTCCTCCACTTCCCGGTCAATCTTCACCTCCTACCTCTCAGCAAGGCGCGAGTAGTAGTAATTCAGTAACAATCATCCCATGACACTATACAGGCCCCAAAAATTTACGGGCAGGGATGAAGACGGCATGTCTGTCTATACCTTTTGCGTGAATCTGAGGATTTGATCCGCAAAACGTCAGCTCACGAATGACGAGGATAAAATTAACGTACTAAGAGAAAAAGTGGCGAGCGACCAATGCCCTGCCAGATAATCTTACACTCTGATTTTTTTCTAACTTGCCCAAAAACTATGAAAATTTCAGAAAGGCGTTCGTAACTACTTTGCAACGACGTCCAAGTTGGGACCTATGTCCTCTCTTTTTAAATTGTCTTCTGTCTTTCGAGACAGGGTACCGTCCCATAATGTTTATGACGCCTTGATGCATGCGTCATCAACTAGGGCAGGAATAGTGGATGTATTTGCCAACTCACCATGGGTTGATGCAGACAGTAAAATGACACTGGAGTCAGTAGGTACTCTTATATCTTACATACACTTCCTTACAATGCTTTCTCCTGCTGCATACCATAAATTTCAAGGTTCCCAGTTACTGCCAACTGAGTCATTGTGGGAACATGCACAAGAGTTTTTATCCACAAAAGAAACAGTTGAGGACCAGGCCATTCGTATGGCTATGAATACTGACCGTCAGAGGTCACCTGTCTTTTCCCAATCGGGTGCTCAACAAACACCTGTCTTTCCCAACCGCTCAAAACAAGGTCAAAAGTCCAGATTTTCTTACCGGTTTCGTTCTCCGTCTGTGAACAGTAGAAGAAATAACTCGCAACACCGACGAAATATGCGTTCGCCGAGTAAAGAGCGAGATCAGTATCGGGTACCAAATAACTACAGGTACCAGAACTATTTCTGCACCTTTTGCAACATTTCCGGTCACACACTCTCTCATTGTAGAGTGGTGAACAGCACAAAGTACTGTGCCTTTCATCAATCCAGGACACACGACACTCATGAGTGTGTTAAGCTGCATCAACAGCAGCAGCAGCAACCGTCGCACCCTTCGGGGGACGGTCAGCGCGTGCACCAGAACACCCCGACGTAAACCGGGTGTCTCATAAGTGCACCCAAAATATTTCCATATCACATATTTCGCCAGAATTTACAGTAGATAAGAAATATTTTTCTTTACCCATGCCAGACAAGGTTAGACCTATCATTACAGCTCCTCTTACTAAACAAGCATTGACAGGGTACCTTAGAAGTGACATTACGTCAGATGATGATGATTTAGCCGAGGTATTAATAGGAACATCTACATTATACGAAGTCCTCACTGTGCCTGTCATACACAAGAAAGAGCAATTAACTGCTTTCATGGACACAGGTGCAGGAGCCAATATTATGGACATAGATACGCTGTCTGCGTTACGTAAACAGTCAAAATCTGTCCTTTTCTTAGAACCTCCGTCAATCAGACTGACAGGTTTGGATAATAAGAAATTTCCTGTCATTGGTAAAGTATGGCTTCACTTGAATTTTGAGAATTTCGGACCTGCAACTCATATATGTTTCCATATATCGCAGGGTTTATCATTCCCTGCTGACCTCCTGATAGGTATTTCAACAATGAGAGAGGAATGCATAGAAGTTTGTCCACACTTACACGGGATAAGGTATTTTGGAACATTTATACCAGAGATCAAAAATCCTTCACCAGTGCTTACATTTCAGTCTGCAATAGTACAAGCTACTGAAATTAACGTAAATGACATAACTAGCGTGCCCGAGCGGCCATCAAATGTGAAAGCTCACGTTGAAATAACTTCGCCGTGTAACACTAAACCTGATTCCTGTTCAACCCCTACGGTTCTCTGTCCTTCACAAGATTCTAAGACGTTTCGTGGCTGTCTAGTGGGAGAAGTCTCTCTAAACGGTCGCGAATCTGTTTTGGTTTCTTCGAAACTTGCAGGTGTGAGTGATGAATGCGAGGCTATATGTTTGAGTGAATCAGTACGTGTGAATTCAATTTTCATGGAATCAGCGTTGTGTAGTGTTAATACCAAGGGCATTGCTAAAATGTACATTCATAATAAGTCACCGTGCACTCTAAAGCTGCACATAGGAACGTACTTGGCTGATTTTGTAATCACCCCATCTGCAGTGGGTCTGATTGCGACTTTGCCGGTAGTTCCCATTTTATCACCTGGTGACCCTGCCACTGATCATGCACAGTGTGTACAGGAAGCACTCAGTCCTTCCTTAAAGGATATGGATTTTCCAGAGTCAAAGCAAGCACTATTGCAGGTACTAACGGCAAATCATGACACAATTGCCATACAAGGTGATTCTTTAGGCACGACAAACCTCATTACACATCACATTCCTTTGCTACCTGATACACAACCTATCTACATTCCAGCATATAGGTTACCCCACTCACATAGGTCTATACTTGATGGCATGGTTAACAAATGTTAGAGGATAATGTTATTGAACCATCCACCAGCCCATGGAATTTTCCATTATTTTTAATCCCTAAGAAAACAGGCGAATGGCGACCGGTCGTTGACTATCGGCGCCTAAATAATGTTTGTCAAGTAACCAGGTATCCTCTGCCTGTATTGCAGGATATTCTCATGTCCATAGGGCCTGATAAGAAAGTGTTCTCAACACTGGACCTTGTCAGTGGATACTGGCAGGTCCCATTAGATGAAATATCTAAGGACCTCACAGCGTTCAGTACTCCTTCTGGCCATTACGCTTTCAAAAAGCTACCATTTGGAATAGCTGGTGCACCACTAGCATTTCAGTATCTCATCAACACTGTTTTCTCAGATTTACTAGGAGATACAGTTTTTGCATTTCTGGACGATATAGTTATTTGTACCCCTGATACAACCTCTCACTTACGAACACTAGACAAAGTACTTTCTGCACTTAAAGATGCTAATTTAAAGGTAAAACTTTCAAAATGTTCATTCATGAAGGAACAAATTTCTTTCTTGGGTCATGTTTTGGATGCAAATGGTTTGCATACTACAACGTCTAAGGTTGATGCGATGATAAATTTTCCAACCCCAACAAATGTCAAAGCCCTGAGAAGTTTTTTGGGCCTCAGTGGTTTTTACAGACAATTTATCATGGATTACTCAAAAATTGCAAGTCCACTATCACATCTCTTAAAGAAAGATGTAGAATTTTCATGGGAATCTCCACAAGAGCAAGCATTTTGTAAATTAAAGGCATTGTTGTGTGATGCCCCAGTCCTTGCTTACCCAGATTATACACGTCAGTTTACACTCTTCACTGATGCATCGGATATCGGCCTTGGTGCTGTTCTGATGCAGAAGGATGACAGAGGTAAATGGCGTGCATTAGCTTATGCCAGCAGAACTCTTAATCCCGCAGAGCGTAACTATTCAACAACCCATAAGGAAGCTCTGGCGGTAGTGTGGTCTTTAAAGCATTTCAAATCTGTCATTTATGGGTATGACGTTCTTGTTAAAACAGACCATGCACCAGTAGTAGAATTATTCAATTCCAAAGAATTATCAGGCAAATTAGCTCGTTGGCGCCTGACGTTACTAGACTTCAACCCAAAATTTGAGTATCTGCCAGGCAAAGTAAATTTTGTGGCTGATTCATTGTCACGGAATATTGCGCTTGTAACTGCAACACCTGATCAACCAAAACATGAAAATCAAATCGTTATTCCCAACATTGAAGAGGAACAGCGAATTGATTCCTTCTGTGCTCCCATCATTTACTACTTGGAGTCAGGGGATGATACCCAATTGCCTAAATTACCTGTTCCACTTACCGAGTTCAGGTTAAAATACAATCTTTTGGTGCGTGATACATATCTCACGACAAGACAGGAACCGAAACGCCAGGTTACCCAGCTGATAGTACCGTCTACACTTATACCAAGATTTCTTTCCCTTTTGCATGATTCTAGCCTTGCGGGTCACCCTGGGAAAGATAGATGTTTGCATCAAGCACGTTTAGAATACTTTTGGCCATTCATGCGCCGTGATATTTTTGCGCACATAGATAAATGTCAGTCCTGCGCTGAAACAAAGGGTTCAGTTGGAAAACTGCCTATGCTCCTTATCCTAACCTAAAGGACCTTGAGACAATAGCCATAGACTTGCTAAACTCCCTACAG
>JACEEZ010019595.1:295000-299648 GCA_016584305.1 Chionoecetes opilio | reverse complement strand
CCTAACATGTCAGTAGATAGTAGTAGTACCTAGTAGTAGTAGTAGTAGTACCTAGTAGTAGTAGTAGTAGTAGTAGTAGTAGTAGTAGTAGTACCTAGTAGTAGTAGTAGTAGTAGTAGTAGTAGTAGTAGTAGTAGTAGTAGTAGTAGTAGTAGTAGTAGGTCACAGGAAGGTAGTAGTAGTAGTAGCAGGTCACAGGAAGGTAGTAGTAGTAGTAGTAGTAGTAGTCACAGGAAGGTAGAAGTAGTAGTAGTAGCAGTAGCAGGTCACAGGAAGGTAGTAGTAGTAGTAGCAGCAGTAGTAGCAGATCACAGGAAGGTAGAAGTAGTAGTAGTAGTAGTAGCAGTAGCAGGTCACAGGAAGGTAGTAGCAGTAGTAGCAGCAGTAGTAGCAGGTCACAGGAAGGTAGAAGTAGTAGTAGTAGTAGCAGCAGTAGTAGCAGATCACAGGAAGGTAGAAGTAGTAGTAGTAGCAGTGATGCAGCAGTAGTAGCAGATCACAGGAAGGTAGAAGTAGTAGTAGCAGTAGCAGCAGTAGTAGTAGCAGATCACAGGAAGGTAGTAGTAGCAGTAGCAGCAGCAGTAGTAGCAGATCACAGGAAGGTAGAAGTAGTAGTAGTAGTAGCAGCAGCAGTAGTAGCAGATCACAGGAAGGTAGAAGTAGTAGTAGCAGTGATGCAGCAGTAGTAGCAGATCACAGGAAGGTAGTAGTAGTAGTAGCAGTAGCAGCAGCAGTAGTAGCAGATCACAGGAAGGTAGAAGTAGTAGTAGCAGTGATGCCTTCGTCTCTAAGCCGTGACAACAGGGTGGCATAGATGTCCCGCCTTAAGGGGAGCAGCGCCCCCCGCGTCTGTATCTCGCCCCCCAGCACCATGCGTGTGGTCAGGGCGGCGGGCAGGCCAACTGTCCGGGCCATGGCGCTGTACCTGTAGGGAGAGGTCACGCACGGGTCAAAGGTCATACTAGCAGGTCACGCGCTAAAATACAGTAAAACCTCGCGTACTCGGACACTCATTATTCGGAGCTTGACATTATTCGGACCTCCTCCTTGACGGGCTCCAAATTTCCTACCTATATATTCACCTAGATTTTTTTTTTTTTTTTTTAGGAGTCGAAATTTCCTAGCTATATATACACCTACACTTTTTTTTTTTTTTTTTTTTTTAGGGGTCGAAATCTCCTAGCTAATATATACACCTAGAATTTTTTTTTTTTTTTAGGGGTCGAAATCTCCTAGCTAATATATACACCTACAATTTTTTTTATTATAAATTTTTTTTTTTTTGGGGGGGGGATTTCCTAGCAGTAGTAGTAGTAGTAGTAGTAGTAGTAGTAGTAGTAGTAGTAGTAGTAGTAGTAGTAATAGTAGTAGTAGTAGTAGTAGTAGTAGTAGTAGTAGTAGTAGTAGTAGTAGTAGTAGTAGTAGTAGTAGTAGTAGTAGCAGTAATAATAGTAGTAGTAGCAGTAATAATAGTAGTAGTAGCAGTAATAATAGTAGTAGTAGCAGTAATAATAGTAGTAGTAGTAGTAGTAGTAGTAGTAGTAGTAGTAGTAGTAGTAGTAATAGTAGTAGTAGTAATAGTAGTGGTAGTAGTAGTAATAGTAGTGGTAGTAGTAGTAGTAGTAGGAGTAGTAGTAGTAGTAGTAGTAGGAGTAGTAGTAGTAGTAGTAGTAGGAGTAATAGTAGTAGTAGTAGTAGTAGTAGTAGTAGTAGTAGTAGTAGTAGTAGTAGTAGTAGTGGTAGTAGTAGTAGTAGTGGTAGTAGTAATGGTAGTAGTAGTAGTAGTAGTAGTAGTAGTAGTAGTAGTAGTAGTAGTAGTAGTGGTGGTGGTGGTGGTAGTAGTAGTAGTAGTAGTAGTAGTAGTAGTAGTGGTGGTGGTGGTAGTAGTAGTAGTAGTAGTAGTAGTAGAAGAAGTCAATAGGGAGTTTTAAAAGGCTAGACAGTGTTATGGATGTAGTAGTAGTAGTAGTAGTAGTAGTAGTAGTAGTAGTAGTAGTAGTAGTAGTCAATAGGGAGTTTTAAAAGGCTAGACAGTGTTATGGATGTAGTAGTAGTAGTAGTATAGTAGTAGTAGTAGTAGTAGTAGTAGTCAATAGGGAGTTTTAAAAGGCTAGACAGTGTTATGGATGTAGCAGTAGTAGTAGTAGTAGTAGTAGTAGTAGTAGTAGTAGTAGTAGTAGTAGTAGTAGTAGTAGTAGTAGTAGTAGTCAATAGGGAGTTTTAAAAGGCTAGACAGTGTTATGGATGTAGTAGTAGTAGTAGTAGTAGTAGTAGTAGTAGTAGTAGTAGTAGTAGTAGTAGTAGTAGTAGTAGTAGAAGTCAATAGGGAGTTTTAAAAGGCTAGACAGTGTTATGGATGAAGTAGTAGTAGTAGTAGTAGTAGTAGTAGTAGTAGTGGTAGTAGTAGTAGTAGTAGTAGTAGTAGTAGTAGTAGTAGTAGTAGTAGTAGTAGTAGTAGTAGTAGTAGTAGTAGTAGTAGTAGTAGTAGCAGTACACTGACCTCAGTTCGGGGGGGGTCAAGCATGCCGACGACCCCTACGAATGTCATGTTGACCTCATAGGTGTAGAATTTGGTTGCTTCGGCGAGGTCCATGTCCTCAGGTTTGACTGGGGTGTCCACGGTGGCCAGGGCCAGGCAGCGCAGGGTGTCCCGCCCACACCCATAGTCTGCCGTCACACTCAAGATTTTGTCCTTTACACCAGCAGTCAGGGGAACCTACGGAACATAGGAACGTAAGAACATAGGAACATAAGGAAGCTACAAGAGGCTGGGAGACATAAGAACATAAGAACATAAGGAAGCTACAAGAGGCTGGGAGACATAAGAACATAGGAACATAAGGAAGCTACAAGAGGCTGGGAGACATAAGAACATAAGAACATAAGGAAGCTACAAGAGGCTGGGAGACATAAGAACATAAGAACATAAGAACATAAGGAAGCTACAAGAGGCTGGGAGACATAGGAACATAAGGAAGCTACAAGAGGCTGGGAGACATAAGAACATAGGAACATAAGGAAGCTACAAGAGGCTGGGAGACATAAGAACATAGGAACATAAGGAAGCTACAAGAGGCTGGGAGACATAAGAACATAAGAACATAACTACAATAACTACTACAATAACTACTACAATAACTACTACAATAACTACTACAATAACTACTAGACTCCCTCCCTCCTTCCCTCTCTCGTCTTCAAACTCCTAAAATTTTTAAACCTAACTATTTTTGTCCTCAGTATAAAAAAATATACTCCAATAAACTCCTATTTTGATCCTTTTCTGTATAGTAAAATATATGCAAGGTATTTAAGACTCATTACAAGTACTTCATGGTTGACAATATGACAGTGTGCTACTACTACTACTACTACTACTACTACTACTACTACTACTACATCCATAACACTGTCTAGCCTCCTTTTAAAACTCCCTGTGACTTTTACTACATCCCTACATCCACTACTACTATTACTACCACTACTATTACCACCCCTACCACTACTACTACTACTACTACTACTACCACCACTACTACTACTACTACATCCATAACACTGTCTAGCCTCCTTTTAAAACTCTCTGTTGACTTTTACTACATCCCTACATCCACTACTACTATTACTACCACTACTATTACCACCCCTACCACTACCACTACCACTACTACTACTACTACCACTACCACTACTACTACTACTACATCCATAACACTGTCTAGCCTCCTTTTAAAACTCTGTTGACTTTTACTACATCTCTACATCCACTACTACTATTACTACCACTACTATTACCACCCCTACCACTACCACTACTACTACCACCACTACTACTACTACTACTACATCCATAACACTGTCTAGCCTCCTTTTAAAACTCTCTGTTGACTTTTACTACATCCCTACATCCACTACTACTATTACTACTACTACTATTACCACCCCTACCACTACCACTACCACTACTACTACTACTACCACTACCACTACTACTACTACTACATCCATAACACTGTCTAGCCTCCTTTTAAAACTCTCTGTTGACTTTTACTACATCTCTACATCCACTACTACTATTACTACTACTACTATTACCACCCCTACCACTACCACTACTACTACCACCACTACTACTACTACTACTACATCTATAACACTGTCTAGCCTCCTTTTAAAACTCCCTGTGACTTTTACTACATCCCTACATCCACTACTACTATTACTACCACTACTATTACCACTCCTACCACTACCACTACCACTACTACTACTACCACTACTACTACTACTACTACATCCATAACACTGTCTACCTTCCTTTTAAAACTCTCTGTTGACTTTTACTACATCCCTACATCCACTACTACTATTACTACTACTACTATTACCACCCCTACCACTACTACTACTACCACTACTACTACCACTACCACTACTACTACTACTACCACCACTACTACTACTACTACTACTCACCTTCTGGGTGCCTACACGGACATGGGTGCAGCGATCCAGCACTCCCTCCGTCGCTCCCTTCACGAACATCTTGGGACCAGCTCCGAGGCGATTGGCCTTCAGTGGAGTGCAGTAGGATGACATTGATTTGCGGTCACGGGAGAACTCCAGAGTAAACTCCTTCCGCCATTTT
>JACEEZ010019595.1:255000-290000 GCA_016584305.1 Chionoecetes opilio | reverse complement strand
GGGCCGTTACACATGAAAACATCTGCCTCTCTAAAACCCCTCGCCGGAATGAAGCGTGCGAATAACCCTTCCGATAACTGCCTACTGGGGGCTCAGAACCGCTGGCCCTGTGGGGCTAATGTGATACAGGCCGTTTTACGGGCCCCCCGCAGCCTCCCGCCCGGGTGTTGGTTGGGTTATGTTTTTTTTGTGTCAATGTAAAGTATTTTCCGCTAAGGTATAGGGTGGCGGAGCCAAATTTACACTTCACCAAAAAAAAAAATAGGGGAAATCACTGGGATTTTTTTAGTTTTTAGTTTGGAGAAAAAACTATTTATTTAATAAAAAGTCCAATGCTCGTATAAAATGACGATTAAGGATTCTTTAAGATTACAAATAAGGATTACAATCAATGGGGATGGATTGGAAAAAAATAATGATATAGGAAAATCTCAGTTCCTTCCCCCCGCCCCCTCCCGGCCCTTTTAAAAAAAATTTATGAAAAAAGAAAAAAATGAAAAACATAATTTTAATCAGTTTAACCCTTGTTGGTGAAGCATCTTTTAAACGATGAAAAAATAGTGCGACAAAAAAAAACATTGATTAGGAAGAAAGAAAAGAGAGAGAGAGAGAAGGAAGAGAGAGAGAGAGGAGAGGAGAGAGAGAAGAGAGGAGGAAGAAGAGGGAGAGACAGAGAGAGAGAGAAAAAGAGGACAGAGAAGAAAAGGGAGGGAGAGGGAGGGAGAGGGGAGGAGAGAGAGAAAAGGAGAGAGAGAGGAAAGAGAGAGAAAGAGAGAGAGAGAAAAAAAAAACAAAAAAAACTTTTCTACTCATCGCCGCGGTTCTCCTCCCTTGCCCTTTAAAGGTGGCTTTGGGGAAACGGGTGCGTTATCTTGAGCCCTTCCCCCCAGTTAGCACTGTCTCCACCACGTCTTGGCCTTCCCTCCACCTCCACCCCTCCTCCGGTTTTTTTATTGTAGGGGGCTGCAACGAGGACGCGGAGGACGAAGAGGGGTGTGAAGTAAACGCATTCATCGTAACCATTCTCATCCCCCCCAGCTGCTGTAAGTCCCAGACCCTTTGTTCCCTCCTGGGGGGGTGACGGGGCCCGAGGGGGGGACTGGCCGCTACGGGTAAGCTTAAAGGAATTTTGGGAAAGGTGTTCAAAAAGGGTCTGTTTAATGGCTTTGTTCTTTTTACCGTCCAAGCATGTGGACTTGAAAGGTGAAGAGGAGGGTATGGGGACTGTTTGGGGGGATAGGGGTGGAGGAGGACACGGGGGAGCGGAAAAAATCGGAGGAAGAGAAAACAAGGAGGTAAAAGTTGGAGGAAAACTGAAATCCTTTTTGCCGGACATGAGAAGGCGCACATCTTTATCTTTTCTTTTTTTTTCTGTCGTCTCTCCTGCGTCCGAGCTCCTCGCGGTGAACGCTTCTTAGGTTTCCTGAATCCTGATAAGTGAACGTTTCGTAAAAATTTTCCCCGGCCCTGTTTCACGTTTCTTTTGCGTCGCTGCTCGGCTTGATTACAGGGGGAATGGTTAGGGGGGAACGCGCTTTAAATTTTTAGAGGGGTTGGGGTAGAAGGGGGCTTGACGGGCGTGAAGGGTGGGATCGTTTTATGGGCCCCGAGAAACTTCCAGGCGTGGTTTCCTTCAACCTCCCTTTTCCTTGCCCTGAACGGAAAACTTTGGCGTCTGGCGATGCATTTAAAACACCGCAAATGACCCCCTACCTTTTCCCCCTCACCCACCTTTCCCGACTTTTTCCCTCTGTTGGTGGTGCTTAAAAATGAAAGTCTAAAATGGAGTTGCTCAGAAATTGACGCTTCGGGAGCGGGGGGGTAAAAAAGGAGGAACAGAGTGAGGAGGCAGGAGGAAAGGCGCTTTGGTGGTGTGGTGTTGGGGGTGGGATAGAGAGACATCGTTGGCACCCGTACTGGCGCCCTCCCAAACCACTCCCCGGGTTATCTCATTTATCCCCCCTTACAGCATAAAGGGGAGCTCGTAACCCGCTCCTACGTTTCTCCCCCTCTCCCTTTAGTCTCAAACAAGATGTGTCATTCACTCCTCTCACTCCCCCCCTCCTCTTTCCCTTTCTCTGTATTTCCCTGTCTTGTCCTCAATACCGAAAGGGAAAGGGGGAGGAGTAAAAGGGAAAAACGGCCCTTTTGGGCGTCTTGAAAGGGCTGGGGGCGCTGGAAAACCCGCCTGTGGAGGAGTGAAGGGAGCCCGACGATGCGGGTGGGGGCCCCTTGGAAAAACTGTTGCGTGGCGCTCCCCAATTGGTGCCGTTTTAAGTCTGCGTTGAGTCGTTAAGGCCCAATTACGGTGCCCCCCTCGATAGGGGAAACTAAAAGCACGCTACCATCTCCCCCCGTCCTCCTTTTGTTTAGTGTTGTCTTCTGTACTCAATTCTTTCTTATAGAGTTTTTCCTTCTCTCTTTTCTTTCCTCCTTTTTGTTTCCCCCACCACCAGGAATGTCGTCATAAGGTTTTAAAGAGAGACCCTTCAAAAGTATTTCCCCCGGGCCATCCCCTTTCTGGCGGGGGGGAGGGGTTTTGGTATCGGTCCTAGAGGTGCTTTCCCTTTCAGTGTTTGAGGTTTTTTTCCTTTTAGGTTATAGTAGGATAAAAAGTGCCAATGCTAGTCGTAGTATTATTATGGTCGAATTAGGGGCTGTTTTTAAGTGAAAGGCAGCTCGGGTGATTATTACTACAACAAAATTACTATTACTGTTACTTCTACTATTATTAACAACCTCCTCTGCATCCCCCAAAACCCACGTTTTTCGTTATAACGTCTTGTATGCTTCCCTAGCGAAAGTTCTCCGACTTTTCTTCTCGCTAATGCTGAACTGTTTCTTCTGCCGTACGGGTTTTTCCCGCGGAGCGGGAGGTCTTCTGGAGGGGGAAGGGGGGATTTTGGGGGGGACCCGGGGACCCATTCACCTTCCTGACCCCGTTTCCCCCACGCCCCCGGCACCCATTTTTACCTCATAACCATCACCTTCACCGGCCACACCTGCGTCCCGTCGGTGGGTCTCTTCCGCGCCTGAAAACAATAAAAAAAAGGGGTATATATGAACTGTAATGCAAAAACCCGAAAAATACCTTAATCTATTACCCCATACCTTACCTTTACCCTTTTACCGCCTTATCCCCAAAACTACATTTATCTATCTTTTTTTTCCAATATTGTACTGACCTCCAAAAATGCGGGGCAAGGAAGGAATTGCCAAATATCCCAACTATATTATTTATTTTTAAAGGGTATAAATCCTGACCCCTTGCTGCTACCCACTGATATTTGTGCCAAAGAGGGGAATATCCACTTCTTCTTTAATTGCAAAAACGTATTTTTTCTAGTTAACCCTAGTACAGGTAAAAACAGGGGATCATTCTAAGCATGAGACCTTATGTAGAACGACATTTTTTTCCCCGTTAAAAAAATAACTATAGACAGACAAAAAGAAGTAAAACATATCCACCTTGCATATTATCGTATTTTCCTTTTATTCTTTTGATACTTTTTTTCCCCTGCCGTTTCTGTCACCGGAAAACGTTTTTCGCCTTACAGAGGAAGATGTAGAGGGGGGGTTTTTGCAAGTTGTTGTTTTTTTGAGAGAGAGAGGAGAGAGGGGAGAGAGAAGAGAAAAGAGAAGAGGAGAGAGAGAGAGAGAGAGGAGGGGAGAGAGAAGAGGAGAGATCAGGAAAATCATAGGATAAAAGGAAAAAAGTATGAAAACTAACGGGTTTAAAAAAAAAGGGAAAAAAGGGGTGGAAAACAAAACACAAAGAAAAATACAATTATCATAATCCATCCTCCTTGGGGCATACGCCGGGGGCGCGTCGCCTCGCCCCCCCCTCGACGCCACTCCGGGGGCACCCCGCCGATTCCCAGCAGGCTCCTTTCCCCCCACCAAGCGCTTCGACAAGAAAAATCAACTTGCCCCACCCGGAGCCTTGTGGGCGCCCCCTTGGCTCCCCCACGCCCGGGTTTTTTCTTACGATACAACCCCGATGGGGAAGGGTCGGGTTTTAGGGGAGCGGCCCACATCCCTAAGCCCAAGGGGGGCTGACGGACTAGCAGGAAAAAGGCCCGATTCAGTCTCACGGTGCAATCGCTGATTTGACACGTAATCACCCCGTACCCCATGATTCTGCGAAGTACTAATGGCATTTGATAAAGAATTTTTCTACAGAAAGGGTACATTTCTCCCGACATATTTTATTGTAGCGCAAAACCAGGCTAGAAAAAACAGAAGGGTCTTTTTTTTTACCCCCCCCTCCATCCTGGGCAAGAAAACAAAAGATATTATATATAGAGCTTCAATTTTATCAGATAGGAAAAACAACTGGGATTGAAATAAGGGGAACGAAAGTAGGAAAAGGAAACGAACGAAAAAGAATATAAATTACGGTAAAAAAGATGCAAAGGGGAGAAGAAAGAAGGAAGGGAGGAATAAAGAGGAAATGAGGAAGGAGGAAGAAGGAAGTATTCAAGGAAAAAGTGTTTGGCTTTCTGGGCGAAAATCTTTATGAAAATATATTGTTGAACTATCTTTGTATGTCCTCTCTCTCTCCCCTCTCTCCTTTCTCTCTCTCTCTCTCTCCCTTTCCGGTTTTTCCCTTTCACCATTTTCTTCTTTAAAACTCTTCCCCTTTTTCTTCCACTTTCCAAAATATTCCCCTTTTTTGACTTTCCTTTTCCCACCTTGCTCTTTTTTCTCCCTTTCTTCCACTAAAACCCAAATTTTACTCTCCCTTTTCTTCATTTCGTCCTTTCACGTAGCTCCCGTTTAGCTACCCCTCTCCCAATTTCCACCCCCAATATTTCTCTCCATTCAATTTTAAGCTTTCTTGACGACTCCTTTTCTCTCTCCCCTTTTTCCTCTCTCCTCTCTCTCTCTCTCTAACTCTCTCTCTCTGCCACTCAAAAACACTTTTCCCTCCTCCACTTTCCCGCTCCCTTTCCTAATCGGCTATATTTTTGTTATATTAAACTTCTATAGGAACATCCGTGAAAATGAAAAAATAAAACTAAACAAATCCAAGAGCCTGTTATTTCATTACTACTAGATTAATAATTTAACTTTTTTGAGTGCTATAAAAAAGGTTTACAAAAAGATAAATATATATTCTGTACTGCTATATCTTCGTCTTTTGTTTATAAAATGCAGGCGGTAAAATGTTGTGACTTGGGCATAACACTGTATAGGTACGTATTTTCCATGGCAATTACTCAGTAGTGACATATACCAGAATAGTATTAACGGAAAGCAATAGATATGAGACTAATAATCCCCCACCCCCATTAAAACAAGCTTTGTAATTCAAAATATTAAGTTATTATTTGTATTCAATTTTTTCTGTATGTGTATGCATGCATGTGTGTGTGTCTGTCTGTCTGTCACATTAATTTATTTTCTTGATATGTGTATGTGTTAGTTCATGAATCCACTGTAACCCCTTGAGGCCCAGAACGTCATTTCCTTTGTAATTTGGGTACCATTAGACGATTTGTAGTGACTATAAGCAATGTTTTATAGCTATGACCTGTTTAGTAGCCTTGTCCACCATCTAATTTGGTATATTCAGTGACTTTTCGTAATTTTATGTTTAACAACAGACGATTTTATATAGCTAAGAAAAGATCTGGGCGTGAAGGGGTTAAAATGCCAACAGAGCAGGAATCAAATCTTCCTAACTCATAAATAGAGACAATAATAAATATGAAACAAAAGAGAAGGTAAATCTACGTGTGAAATAATGGAAAACGTAACAATGGCGAATAAAACATGTTTTATACCGAAAATTATAGCGACCTTATTTTTCATTACACCGCAGGAAGATAACATTGGGCTTCATTTTCATGTGTATAATTTGAGGAAGTAGTGGCTTCAAAATAAAAGGTATGATAATAATGATATAAAAAAAAACCACAAGAAAAAAAACCGTTAGGAGAGACATGTACGAAAAAAATACTTGCGTTGCACTTCCTTAATTAATGGTTGCAAAAAAAAAAACTTGAGAGAGGAGATAAAGGAAAAAAAAGGACTCAAAATTTTAGGATAAAAAAAAAAAAAAAAAAATCGAGCAAGAAGAAAAAGGAAAAAACCACTTGCAGTTTTAGCAAAAAAAAAAAAAAATGTAGAAAGAAAAAAAAAAAAGTAGTCAACATTTCAGCACACTGTCATCCACCACCTCCCTCCACACCCCGTCCACCCATCCACTCACCCTCCTCTGAGTGACCTCGCCGCTGCCTGCATCCACACTGAAGTAGACATCGTTGGGGGCATAGCCATCCACCCCGTCCCCGGATATCGTGTACAGCAGGCTACCCGCATCCACACCATCCACATCCTTCGCTTCCACCTGATGTAAAAAGGAAAAGTAATGGATTAGTTATTTTCCGTGTTCTTATTATCATTATTAGCATCATTATTATTATTTTCCGTGTTCTTATTATCATTATTAGCATCATTATTACTATTTTCCGTGTTCTTATTACACTGGGTAACAAAAACATATGTTTTGAAAATCGTCCAGGGTTTTCCAGCTGAATTAGACTAATTTTGATGCTCTGGCGTCCGAACATGACCTTGGTTTTGCCTCAATCAGGTCGGTTTTTTTTTGCTTACAGAAATTTAAAAAAAATCGATTTTTCCGTAAAAAAAAAAATTCTGCGGATCAATTCAGCTGAGAAACCCCTGATGATTCTTTCCGTTTTCCTCAAGAAAATAAAAGTCAGCGTATCCAAATTTTCCATTCAGTTTTTTATTTAGTCCATCAAATTTTGATAAGCATAATTATCATAATATTAGTTAATAAGAATGAGCGTTTACGTGACACAAAGTTCAGAGTTCACGGCATAAATCGGCGTTTCTTCGATTCCCCGTGTTGAGCAGCTGCTGGGTTGTCTCTCTTCCGAGCGACCAGCAGTAGTCTCCCGCCCATCAAAAATGACTGCGTCCCCCTCCCCTTGGTACCTCTCCCCATTTGGCCGCATGTCCTGATCTCGACCTTTTCTCCCTGCGCGTCCTGCTCATCGCCCAAGGTTTTCAGGAAACTTCTCCATGTGTAGAAAGGAAGTGCATCTTAATACCATCAAAACCCGAGTTTTTGGAAGGCCTCTATCATGCTGCTGACGAGTCTGGCTGGTTTTGCTGCCTTCCGTGTTCACCCAGGAAGTTGTTCACCAACCTGCACAACGATTTTCCCACGCGGCCACTCTAGCGTGTTCATGGAGTTTTTGGAACTCTGTGTCCCTTTAGAGCCTCGTATCTGTGGGCCATCGAAAATTGCCGGCCTTCAGCTTCTCAATGGTCAGTCCAGGAAAGCTCGGCACAGGTATTGAAAGCACCTCCCTCCTTGTCCGAGCGCGCGTGAACTGTTTTCACTTAACCCAAGCTTCAAGTGTAGCGGTGGGATCAATATCTTCTCCCAACCGGTCACAAGAGGTCGTTTATGATGTTTCTCGCCCCAGGTACTAACTGGCTCCTCGCGCCGGCCGACTCTTTATTTACATAGTTCTGGTCTCTGTCTCGCTGTCCCACCATGCATAAAAGCATGGGTACTTCGTGAACCCGGACTTGCTGACCAGTGAAAGTTCACCATCTCAAGTCGACGCAGATAATTCCATTGGTGCTGCTCATATTGGATTTTGTCGGCACGTACTTCACTGCTTCATATTTCTCTTGAGAGTTTTGGAGTGCGCAAGAGGGATTGAGGCGAACTGGTTCCGTTGTGGAGGAGCACACACTTCAAAGGAGCGCTTAACACTGTCCAATGAAGAGTCGCCATCTCTCGGATCGTATTGAGGAGCGCCGAGTTAACAAGAAGACCGGCGACATCTCGGCAGGTACACGAGGTCTTCCTCCTGGCAAGAAGTAGCCCATGTAGGACCGCATGCCCTTCTACGAAAGAAAGTGATAACGCGCGTCCTTGCCAGTGATTTTTCTCTTTGAGTCCTGGAGGCCAACAGCTCGGAGGAAGTCTTCGACAAGCTGAGATCCCAGAACCAGATCATTAAGCTCACTTGTGAAAGGGCCTGGGCGGAACTATCTTGTGCTTCATACTCTTCTTCTGTATATCCTCGCTCGTCTGTACTGTGGCCTCGTCGTCGCTGTCGGGAAGCTCTGTGAACGCTTGGTACAGGATTTCTCTCGCAGTGAGCCAGTGGACGGCGGGCAGATGGAAGGTCGGGTACTGGAGGCTGTGCCGATTTCTTCGTTGATGCCATTATTTTGAGGCAGCAGAGTACAATCCGATCATGGTCAAACGCTCCTCCAAACCATCGGAATCCCAAACTTCAGTGAAAGTTTTCCGCGCCCTTCGGCCACCGCCGGAGGTATTCACGCACGTCTTGCACACCGTGTGCGGTGCCCAGACTTATCTTGGTCACGCCCGCTTGACTTTAAAGTAACCCCGTCGGCGCGCTTCACAAATCCTGTGATGTTCTTTTCTTCCTGTCACCCTGACAGCGGTGTATTGTTCCGCAGATGTAGCAGAAAACGTCAGGATTATTCCTGCATGACCGTCCGCGCCGAAGCCATTCACAATAACTGAAGAAAAAAGAAAGATGCAGCTGGTGTCCAGACAATGAAATTTAGATTTTAAGAATTTAGAAATTTAGACTGGAGTATGGTGAGACAAGATATTGATTTGATTGGCTAATTGTGGAATTCCTTTATTCGTGTCTGGTGCATTGTAATTCGATATATTCTTCAAGAAAAATATGATTGAACTCAAAACCCCTGATATTAGCAATATGTATAGCTCGTCAGGTAGGCCTATGGCTGTATCTCAAAAAAGTTGACCTGATAGAGCAAAATCAATGTGATATTCGGACTCAGACACCTAAATAGTTCTAAATCAACTGAGAAACCCTGACGATTTTTTGGCTGTTACCCAGTGTTATCGTACAACCTTAGGTAAAATGATTATAGTCAGTAAAATGTTTATAATTTTAGTAAATAAATTGTAATTTACTTGAGTAAATAACTTGGTAATTTTACTCACCTCCAGTTTGAATGTCGTACATTGGATTTTTTTCGATTTTCCCCTCGTATATTTGAAAATAGACCCCTAATTTACATCCTCTCGATCATGGGATTCTCGTAACATTAACGAATGCTCAATAACGGGACCTCCCGGTACACTACACTACAACCAACAACTGCTACTCACCTCACCTCCCTATCCGTGGCCTCAGTCCTCCTGGGTAGTCTCTAAAGTGGCCTTCGCTCCCTGCCACACGAGCTGATTGAAAGACAGGATGCCCATGGAAGGGTCGGCCTCCTCCACTCCCTGTCACCCCTAGCCTCACCCTGCCCAGTGGTGGTGGTGGTGGTGTCTCCAGTGCTGGTGTTGACCATCTTCGTCTGTGGTGTAGTCGCTTTTCTTCGCGCGCCTGGAGATTGATTATACGTTTTAGATCTACGCTATTTTTAGGTTGGGAGGATGTCTACCCTAATACAGTCAGTCGCCACCTGCACTATGTCGCCAGCTGCCATATATAAGGAATGATAGCTCACTACCTGCTGTGTCTGTGCCCCTGAAGATGAACACAGTAGTTTATTATCATGTACATCACACCTACCCTAGATAACAGTATAGTCGCCACCTGCACTAATGTTCCGCCAGCTGCCATATATAGGAATGATAGCCTCACTACTGCTGTGTCCTGTGCCCTGAAGATGTACACAGTTTATATCATGTACATCACACTACCCTAGATAACAGTATAGTCGCCACCCTGCACTAATGTCGCCAGGCGCCATATATAAGGGAATGATTAAGCCTCACTACTGCTGTGTCTGGTGCCTCTGAAGATGATACACAGTATTATATCATGCTGTATAATCTACACTGTTTTTTCACGTTGTTTTATGCTTTGTAGCTGCAAGTATAGATGGTTTTACATTTCACTACGCATTTTTTTTTCCGGGCGAGGGGAAAAAAGGAAAGGGAAGCGACGACAGCAGTACGACACCAGTAAAATAAACACTAGATTGCGGACTCACTGTGTGGTGTCCACTCTGGTGATATTTTTGTCATTTGTTCTTATATAGGCCCTACTATGACACAGATGAAGACAAACAAAATTCGGACACAGACTCTCCAGATAGAAGCCCCTTCTAACGGTCCTGAAATCATGATGTAGCAACAGACTCTCCATATAGCCCCTTCTAACTGTCCTGAAATCATGGATGTAGCAACACTCTCTCCAGATAGCCCATTCTTACCTGTCCTGCAAATCATGGATGTAGCAATGTAACTATTAACGCCACCACACGGCTTGTAACACACAAAAAAGTTGTCCTGGCGACTGTACTTTATCTAGGGTAAAAATGATTATGATATTTAGCACCTTGTCTGGTGTAATATCTGTGTAACTGTGTAGGTGTGGTGTGTGGCATTGATATTTTGCTGCCACTGTTTCCTGCACAACAATGGCTGTTGTTGTATTGTAATAATCATATGTGGACTGTGCAGATTGCATATTTGTGTTTAATTATTAGTAGTAACAGTGTGTAGTGTTATAAGATTATGTGTTAATGTTAAGATTGGTGTACACTGTGGGCAATAATGAAGCTATCTATCTGTCTTGTCTATCTATCTATCTGTCTGTCTGTACTTTCCCAATAATAACTTTTTCTCTCTCTCTTTTTAGCCAAACATTACAAATTCATAAACACTCAAAATTATATAAACCAATATTAAATCAAAGACAAAACACCACACTTAACCATGGCATTAAAAAAAACCTTGCTATGTTCAAACAGGTGCTGGTAATAATAATAATATATGCACGCTCGTTTCACAAACCGAGAATCCCGGGTTCGATCCCCGGGCGGAGCGGAAACATATCATATGGGCTGTTTCCCCTTAAAAAACCCCGAGCCCCTGTCCACCCAGAGTGAATGGGTACCGGGTGTTAGCCGGGGTTTGTGACCCCCCTGCCCGTGGTGGTGGGGCTTCCCCCACACTATAAGCACTAGCAGACAGCCTCTAGGGGTGTTTGTGAAGAGCTGTCTGGTTACCAGCTGGATCCATCTCAGCGGCGTCGATACACAAAATTATTCACATCAAACATCTCTTCACGCCACACCCCCAGACCCACCCACTCCCACACACTCACCCACACCAACACACCACAACACACACCCACACAACACACACTCACACACCCCACACTCACCCACACCCAACACACACCCACACACTCCCCCCACCAACACACACCCAAACACTCACCACACCAACACACACACACAACTCACCGCCCACACCCACACACCTCACCCCAACACACCTCACACACCCACACACACCAACACACACTCCCACACCCACACACTCACCCCACCAACACACACCCACACCCCACACACTCACACACAACCACACACTCCCCACAACAACACACACCCACACCCACACACCCCACCACAACACTACACACGCCACCACCACACACACCCACACACCCACAAACAACACACACTCAACACACTCACACACACCAACACACTCACCCACACCCACACACTCACCCACACCAACACACACCCACACACTCACCCACACACTCACCCACACCAACACCCACACACTCACCCACACCAACACACACCCACACACACCCACACAACACACCCCACACACAACACAACCCCACACACACATCCCACACCACTCCCCACCACCAACACACACCCACACCAACCTCACCCACACCAACACACACCCACACACTCACCCACCCCACACCCCACACTCACCCACACCAACACACAGCCACACCACTCCCCACACCAACCAAAGCTACACCCACACACCCACCCACCCACACACACCACACCCCACACACTCACCCACACAACCACACACCCACACACAGCCACACACTCACCCAACACCAACACACACCCACTCACCCACACCACACACACACCCACACACCCCACACTCACCCACCACCCAAACACACCCACAACTCACCCACACCAACACACACTCACACACTCACCCACACCACCACACTCACCACCCACACACACATCACACACACACCCCCACAGACACCCACCCCTCCAAAACACTCAGCCACACCACACACACCCACACAACATCCCACACACTCACCCAAACCAACACACACCCACACACCCACCCACACACACCACCCCACTCACCCACACAACACACACACCCACACACCACACACTCACCCAACCACACACACACCCACACCCACACACTCACCCACACCAACACACAAACCCACACACTCCTCACACACTCCACCCACACCACCAAGCACACCCACACCCACACCACTCCCCACACCAACCACACACCCACACCTCCCACACCACCTCACCCACAACCACACACACTCACCCAGCCCAAACCAACACCCCCCACACACACCCACAACACGACAGCCACGAACAGTCCCCAGGGCTAAGGCCAGTCCCATGTACCCCTGGGAGCCACCGTGTCCACAGCCAAGCCACTGATCACACGACCATCGTCCTGAGCCGTGGGGAAGGCTGCCCCTCGTTGCTGGGGTCAATGGGGTCAATGGGCACACTCTTGGTATCGTAACAGGGTCAGGGGTCAGGGCAGGTCATAGAAGGTCAGGGAAGGGTCACAAGAAGGAGATATTAATGTTCAACGGGTTTAGAATTAACTTAGAGTGATTTTTGTCTGGTTTTCCCAGCTGGTTTTTTTAGGGGTTTTTTTGTTGTTTAATGGTCATGTGCATATTCCTAGGTCCCTGGAGTAGGGGTCCAGGGCTCAGGGCATGTCACGGAAGCACACAGATTATTAAAGTGCTGTCGGATTCCTCGCTGAGAGATATTTTTTTGGCTATTTTCTTTCAGAGTTTATTTTTAGCCTCTGTTTATCCCTTGTGGTTTTATAATGTGGTTCATTATTATGCCACACTCAACAGTGACGGCGTGCTCGTGTTTGCCGTGTGGAGGCTGCTGCTGCTGTTCCCATCATGCCCTGTGTCAAACGCCCACCACGGCCCACCCACAACTTTGACCTGTAGGTCCTCACTGCGTGTGGGAGAGAATATTAGGGGACAGTTATATTAATACATAGAGGCATCAATAATATAACGCAAATAAAATTGACACACACACACACAACACTCCCGGGAATTTTTCACATGTGAAATTTCTGGCGGCTAGGGTCCCCGCCTTGCCCTCAGATCGGTAATAATGAACTCTAAGCTCCCGAGTCACGCTTATTACTCTTGCCCCACATACCACCCCAATTCTTACTTGACGCACTGCAGGAAGTGTTTTGCAGAAGTGCCCACCCTCTGACACACACTACACAACACACACACACACCGTAGGGCACGTCCGATGGTTAGGGTTAGCACACTTCGGCTCACAACCGAGAAGTCCGGGTTCGATCCCCGGGCGGAGCGAAGAACAGACGGGCGTTTCCTCCTTAAACCCAGCCCCTGTCCAACCCACAGTGAATGGGTTACCGGGTGTTAGCCGGGCGGTTTGTGACCCCCTCCCGGGGTGAATGGCTTTCCCCCAACACTAAAGATGAATGAGAAAAATAAATGTTGATATTGGAACGGGGCCATACAGCATTGCTCGGCCCTGTAAAATACAACTAGATGAATACAACAATGAACACACACACACACACACACCACACACCTGGAAATCGCACACAGGTTTTTCACAGTTGAGTCTGTAGAGCACTTCAAAGGGGTTCCTCTGGGCAGCAGTGTGGCAGCCCCTCCCTCCTCTCTGACCCCTACAGCCACAACAGCCGCTCTGCACACAGATAACAGATAACGATCAATTACAACTATATATACACACCACACACCACGCCCCCACCGTATAGTGTTGGGGGAAGGCCGTGGAGGGGGGGGGAGGGGTAAAGTAGGGTAGGGGAGAGAAAAAAGTTTGATTTTAAGTGGCGTCAATGAAAGCAAAAAAATAGAGTTCTATTTTTTTTTTTTAGTAGTAGTATAGTAGTATTAGTAGTAGTAGTAGTAGTAGAGTATAGTAGTATGTAGTAGTAGTAACCCCCTTCAACGCCCACGATCTTTCCTTGCTATATAAATGGTCTGTTGTGAGCCATAAAATAAGGAAAAGTCACTGAATATACACAGTAGTTTAGTGGACAGGCTAATAAACAGGTCACAGCTATACAACATTGCTTAGACTCACTGATAATCACAGTATTAGTGGACAAGGCTACTAAACAGGTCCATAGCTAAAACATTGCTTAACTCCACTACAAAGCGTCCTAATGTACACAGATCACAATGGCAATGACGTTTGGGCCTTCAAGGGGTTTAAGTTTCCTTTCACACCGTTCGATTGCAGCTACTGTAAGACAGACATTGTTCTTCTCCTAATTCTATCAATAGTGGTGTTCTTATGTATCTGTCCTCTGTCACCACTCTCTTTTCTATTAGTCATTAACCCCTTGAGCCCAGAACGTCTTGCCATTTAATTTGTTTACCATTAGACGATTTGTATGACTAATAAGCAAGACATTCATGCACCAAGATGCCTCACATCCGGGGTGCCCTGTTTGGTGGGCGTGAAATCACCTCCGCCGGGGGCAGGAGTTAACAGTCTGGCTGCCAGTCACTTGCTGCATAGGACTTAGCAATGAGAATCATATACACTATGGTTTATCATATAAAAAGATATAATGTTTCTTCCTCAATGTTTGTTCTATAATATTATCAAATAAAAACCATAAAACACACTAAGAATTCCATTACGAGACTCTGAGAAATATGCATGAACGTATTATTCACTTCAACTCTTCGCCATTTAAATCTTTTCCAGTCAACATTTACCAAGAAACATATCAATAGAAGCCCAATTTTATTACCTTTCCGTTGATATATAGTAGTAGTAGTAGTAGTATGTAGTAGTATAGTAGTAGTAGTAGTATAGTAGTAGTAGTAGTAGTATATAGTAGTAGTAGTAGTAGTAGTAGTAGTAGTAAGTATTAGTAGTAGTAGTAGTAGTAGTAGTAGTAGTAGTAGTAGTAGTCGTAGTAGTAGTAGTAGTATTAGTAGTAGTAGTAGTAGTAGTATAGTAGTAGTAGTTAAGTAGTAGTAGTAGTAGTAGTAGTAGTAGTAGTAGTGTAGTTCAGTAGTAAGTAGTAGTAGTAGTAGTAGTAGTAGTAGTAGTAGTAGTAGTATGTAGTATAGTAGTAGTAGTAAGTAGTAGTAGTAGTATTAGTAGTAGTAGTAGTAGTAGTAGTTAGTAGTAGTAAGTACGTAGTAGTAGTAGTGATAGTAGTAGTCAGTAGTAGTCAGTAGTAGTAGTAGTAGTAGTAGTAGTAGTAGTAGTAGTATAGTAGTAGTAAGTAGTAGTAGTAGTATAGTAGTAGGTAGTAGTAGTAGTAGTAGTAGTAGTAGTAGTAGTAAACCCCTTCACGCCCAGACTTTCCTTGGCTATATAAAATGGTCTGTTGTCAGCCATAAAATAAGGAAAAGTCACTGAATATACCACAGTAGTTAGTGGACAAGGCTACTAAACAGGTCACAGCTATAAAACATTGCTTATACTCACTACAAAGCGTCTAATGGTACACAGATCACAATGGCAATTACTCTCTGGGCCTCAAGGGGTTAAGTTTCCTTTCAAACCGTTCTATTGCAGCTACTGTAGACAGACATTGTTCTTCTCCTAAGTCTATCAATAGTGGTGTTCTTATGTATCCTGTCCTCTGTCACCCACTCTCTTTCTATTAGTCATTAACCCCTTGAGGCCCAGAACGTCATTGCCATTGTCATTTGTGTACCATTAGACGATTTGTAGTGACTATAAGCAAAGACATTCAGCACCAAGATGCCTCACTCCGGGGTGCCCTGTTTGGTGGGCGTGAAATCACCTCCGCCGTGGGGCAGGAGTTAACAGTCTGCTGGCCAGTCACTTGCTGCATAGGACTATCAATGAGAATCATATACACTATGGTTTATCAGTATAAAAGATATAATGTTATCTTCGTAAATGTTTGTTCTATAATATTATCAAATAAAAAACCATAAAACACACTAAAGAAATGCCATTACGAGACTCTGAAGAAATAGGCATGAACTTAATATTCACTTCAACTCTTCGCCATTTAAATCTTTGCCAGTCAACATTTACCAAGAAACATATCAATAGAAGCCCAATTTTATTACCTTTCCATTGACATATTTTTCCTTCTGATAAATGAATTAGAACCATGCATAAATTAGCGTTAACTAAAGAAATAACATCATCACTCGGGTAATTCTCCCGATTGATGATGTTATTTATTTAGTTAACGCTAATTTATGCATGGTTCTAATTCATTTTATCAGAAGGAAAAATATGTCAATGGAAAGGTAATAAAATTGGGCTTCTATTGATATGTTTCATTGTAAATGTTGACTGGCAAAGTTTTAAATGGCGAAGAGTTGAAGTGAATAATAAGTTCATGCATATTTCTTCAGTCTCGTAATGGCATTTCTTTAGCCCCAGAAAGATAATAAATAAAGTGGCTCTATCAATAGAAGGCAATAATATCATAACTGAGAGAAAATAAGAGGTCAATCAAGAGGCTAATGATATACCATAACAAAGTATAGCATAACAAAGAACTGGGAAGAAATGGTGACGGGTTCATCACTATACATAACAAATAAACACCACCATATATACCATGATCAATAACAACCTTCAGGATCAGACAGTGCCTCATCTCTCTCTCACACACACACACACACACAGGCACACACACACACACACACACACAGGCACACAACACACAGGCACACACACACACACACACACAGGCACACATGAGGGTACTCTGTAGTGTAGTGGTTAGCACGCTGGGTTCACAACTGAGAAGTCCCGGGTTTGATCCCCGGGCGGAGCGGAAACATATGGGCTGTTTCCTTAAAACCCGAGCCCCTGTCCACCCAGCAGTGAATGGGTGTGGGGTGTCAGCCGGGGTTTGTGACCCCCCTCCCGGGGTGGTGGCTTCCCCCAACACTAACCACTAAGCAGGAATGATAAAAATGTTGATATGGAGACGGGGCCACACCAGTGTAGCTCAGGCCCTGCAAAAATACAACTAGATGAATACACACACACACACACAGACACACAGGCACACACACACACAGACACACACACACACACAGACACACACACACACAGGCACACACACACAGGCACACACACACACACAGGCACACACACACACACACACACACACACACACATAGAAGCCTGGAACAACCTTGATGCAAAAGTGATTAATGCAAGAAGTATTCAGGACTTCAAAGGCCACACACACACACACACACACATAGAAGCCTGGAACAACCTTGATGCAAAAGTGATTAATGCAAGAAGTATTCAGGACTTCAAAGGCCACACACACACACACACACACACATAGAAGCCTGGAACAACCTTGATGCAAAAGTGATTAATGCAAGAAGTATTCAGGACTTCAAAGGCAAGCTGGATAATAGTAGATTTGGAGACGGGACAGTACGAGCATAGCTCTTTTCCTGTATGTTACAACTAGCTAAATACACACACAGACACACACACACACACAAAACACCCCCCCACACACCCAGGTAGGTACTCACCCACAAAGATGCCCAGGTGGTATTTGGTAGTGATGTTGGCCCCGGCATGGGATGGGGCGGGCAGCAGGGTGAGGGGGGGGGGGGGGGGGCCGCCAGGCTGGACACAGTGAAGTAGAAGGGAGCCACGCCCACCCCTACACGCTTCACCAAGGTGTCCTGTACGGGGCAACAAACACTACTATTAATAACACCATGAGAGTTAATATGGACCTGAGGTAGTTCATAGACGCGTTGGGTAAGTCATGGGTTCAGGTTCACAGGATTACCTTACCGTAGATAACAGTCAAGGCGCCAGTTCAACATTTCTTTGTTATGTACAGACGTGTGGTGGCGTTAATACTTACATTTGTACATCCATGATTTCAGGACAGTTAGAAGGGGCTATCTGGAGAGTCTGTGTCATGTTGTGTCTTCATCTGTGTCATAGTAGGGCTATAAATGAACAAATGACACAAATAAAACCGAGTGGCGACCTCACTATACCTACTACAGTAAAGTCGCCAGCTAGTATTTTAACCCAACAGTTGAGTCGCCACTCTGGGGAATTCAGGGAAATTAGAGGTAAAGTAAAACAAGTCTCTATATATATTAGCTGCGGAAGATGCTTGGATATATAAAAATTCCTCTGCCAACGTGAAAACAAATTCTATTAAAGTTTGAAAGATCTTGCAAGTCTGTGTCCTGTCGCCCGAAAGGTGATCAGCTGCTGTCTGTCATCGCGCCAAGAAAAACGTGAAGCAAAATGCGCAACAGTTATATTTGCAGCTACAAAGCATAAAACAACGCTGAAACAGGGTAGATTATACAGTCATGATATAAACTACTGTGTATCATCTTCAGTGGCACAGACACAGCAGTAGTGAGGCTATCATTCGTAATATTTGGCGCCTGGCGACATGACTGCAGGTGGCGACTTTACTGTTATCTACGGTAGGTAGTTAATATTGACCTTAATATTTATCTGACCTTTGACTTACTCTTTGATGATCTTGTTTACAGCAATATCACTCACACCCCATACAAGAGAACAAAAGTAAACCTATCACTCAGCTCACACACAAGAGGAAAAAAGTAAACACTTTGTGTCCTGACGTGTTCAATGACGCAATAAACAACATGATACAGGTTGAAGTTCCCAAACTTGGCATCCCAAGACTCGGCAACACCCAAAACTCGGCTATGGTTCCGGATTTTCCAAAACACGGCAGAACACCCAAAACCCTGGGCGTAGTTGCCGGGTCGGCCGCTGGGTGCCACCACACTAGGCCGCTTGGTTTCTCCCGCCGATTTGTTTGTTGTTATTGTTCAGTGGTGTTGTGACTGTAGAGTTGTGTACACTGTTATTTTGTGTGATTTTGTTATTTGGTCATGCTTTTTTCCCCCTTAATATATCTACGTTCTAAAAGTGGGAAAATTCCATGACTCGGCTCGGCGCTGGTCCCGAGGTTGTCGAGTTTGGGAACTTCAACCTGTAGTATATCACATTAAACTTCCACTCCATCACTTGCCTTATATGGACACCCATTATTCCATTCTCTAAGCTCACACTTAACCTCTTCACACACAAATTTTTCCTTTGCTATAAAAAATTGTATGTTATCGAGCCATGAAATAACGAAAAGTAACTGAATATATCAAATTAGATAGTGGACAAGGATACTAAACAGGTCATTCCTTTAAAATATTGCTTATAGTCACTACAAATCCTCTTATGATGGCCAAATTACAATGGAAATTATGTTCTGGGTCTCAAGGGGATTATATGTTTCACCATGCATATATAAATACTTTCTTCAGCATTTCGCCTCCATCTATTCACTGAATATCGATGTGCTATTCTTAGACTTCAGTTTTAAAGATGCGAGAGGATTTCTGAACATTTCATCTGTGTTTCATGAAATAGCACACACAATAATGAGTGTTGGACTCTCCTGCAAACAATAACACTGCAAAGAAAGTGCCAGGAACATGACAATAAAGTGATCTCCTTAACCCCTTGAGGCCCAGAACGTTATTTACATTGTATTGGGAACCATTAGACACATTTCAGTGAATATAAGCAATATTTTATAGATATGACGTGTTTAGTATCCTTGTCCACTAGCTTATTTGGTATATTCAGTTAGTTTTTATAATTTTATGGCTCGACAAGACGATTCTATATAGCAAAGGAAGGATCTGGGCGTGAAGGGGTGAAGTGATCTCCTTAACACCTCAACTTCCCCGGGAACAATTATCACCAGTTCTCACCTCGGATAGCAAGGCCGAATCTCTCATCAAATATGCCTTGCCGGGTGGTGGCACTGCAGACGTAGATGCCACCGGACCGCACGCCGGGGATCCTCAGCCTGTTGTTGTAGGGCTGGGCTCCGTAGGGCAGTTCTCCGTCCATCCTCTGCCAGGTGATAGCAGCGGCCGGTTCGTTCTCCACCTCACAGACCAGCTCCACGTTATCCCCGCGATGCACGTTGGGTGGAATGGAGCGGATCTGGATGTTGGTGGTCTGTGCCCCTGCAGAGATAGAGCTTTGTGTAGTGCTCCGTGTTGTGTAAGGGATAACATAAGAACATAAGAAAATAAGGAAGCTACAAGAGGCCGCGAGGCCTACACGTGGTAGTTCCTGTCACCTAACACTACCTACATCCACCTTTCATCCCCATCCAGCTCCCCTTTAAAGCTCCCTAATGACTCCGCACTAACTACCTGTCTACTGAGACCATTCCACACCATTCACCACATGGGTCCATTTGGGACCCATATTTGATGGTGCCCCCAAAACATCAATTTTCACTGTCCATTGTTTTAGCTTTCTGGCGTCTGGCGGACTTAATATAGGTCTGAAGGCAATTTCGAGGCCACACTTCCGATAGAGTTTTTAGAGCTCTACAACCACCACCACCACCATGGACCACCACCACCACTGTGAGGGAGTACCCTCAAGACGGAAACAAGTAAACAAGTAAACAAGTAAGGAAGCTACAAGATGCCGCGAGACCTACACGAGGTAGTTCCTGTCACTCCTATATCAGCCTTACAACCATTATTTCACCACCTCCCCTTTGCTTACCTGCTGGGGGGCGTGCTGGGGTGTGGGCGTGGGCGTGGGCGTGTCTGGCAGTCTGTGTGCACACTGTCACCTGGAGCAGTCAGCAGGCTGCTCCAGGCTGTCCACATAGGCGTGGACAGCTGATCGGGGAACAACAAAGCAGGAGGGGAACTTTTGTAGCCACATTGTCGTACCGAGCCACCAGAAGTATCGTATTTTCAGATAGATTATATCGTACAACCTTAGGGAAAATAATATAGTAGGTAAATGACTTTATACTTCATTGAATTCATCATTTCATATATAAGAATACTTTCTCTTTTCATCAAAATAAATAATAGCTAGACTAGATTAAATCCAAAGTCAAACTGAAAACTCTTGTGCAGAAGTTGACTTCGACCGATTTTTTTGTTTTTTTGTGCGATGACAATTTTTGTATGACTTTATAATGTCATTTTATGTGAGTCAATTATCGTATTTTCGCATACGATTCTCAACCATGCATAGTGGATAATAGCTATTAAAGAGGCTGGCTGGACAAGTTTGTGATGCGATTATTATGACGTGATTGTGACCCTGGACTGCATCCCGATAAGGGTTTGTCCCGGGCTGTGAACACACCTCGAAGTAGTCCTGGGCCTGTCGCCTCTTGGTGTAAAGGTACCCAAACCCTTGCTCATGGTGCTGTGGTGGGCTGCGAGGCCTTGTAAGTGTCAGGTGGACGGTCACACACACACACACACCCGCACTCGATGGTGTCACACGGATACACTGCCACTCTGCCTCGCCAAGGTGGAGGCAGCGGCCAGCTGGTGCCTCCTACGTCAGGCAGCGCGGCACCCGCAAGCTACCAGCCTCACTGTCACCTTGCTTACCGTGTACTGGGAGTGCCAGGGAGGGCTACAGGGCGGCAGGGAGATGGAAGGGAAGGCAAGACTTGTGTAGGACAGGACGTGGGGGAAGATAGCAGCATGTGTGTGAATTACTGTCACTTATCACTACGTGCCTATCGCCCCATGCATTGCAACGCCCGTCACCCTCCATTCCTTAACTCCTCCCTCTCTCTCTCTCTTTCCTACTCTTCTTCCTTGGTATAGATAGACATGTATATATATATATATATATATCTGTTCATAGTGAGATGCGGGGCGGTGTGTCATGATGGGCAAGAGGGTTGCAGTGTGTGGGGTGAGGCAAAGCCTTCTCTATGTAAAAGCCTGCGCCTGGGAGCGCGGGATGGACGTGACGTCACGAGCTGAGGCTGCTCCGCGAGTCAGTAGGAGCCGAGCTTTCAGCATGTGAGGATGTACGGGCGGTATAAGATATACTGTTATCTTTGGAAATGTTTGTTCTATAATATTATCAAATAAAAAAAACCGTAAAACACACTAAAGAAATGCCATTATGAGACTCTCAAGAATATGCATGAACTTAGCCTCTTCGCCATTTAATATTTACTCGCAAACATTTTAACATGGTGAATACCAATAGAAGCGGAATTTAATTAGCTTTCCATTGTTTATATTTTGTTTTCTGATAAATGAATTAGAACCATACATACATTAGCGTTAACTAAATAAATAACATCATCAAACGGGAAAAATTACCCGATTTCATGACCTTTTTTGTTAGTTAACGCTAATTTATGTATGGTTCTAATTCATTTATCAAAAAACGAAATATAGCAATGGAAAGCTAATTAAATTCCGCTTCTATTGATATTCTCCATGTAAAATGTTTTTGAGCAAAATATTAAATGGCGAAGAGTTAAAGTTCATACATATTTCTTGTGAGTCTCATAATGGCCTTTCTTTTAGTCTGTTTTACGGTTTTTTATTTGATAATATTATAGAACAAACATTTCCGAAGATAACAATATATCTTTTATACTGATAAACATATATTAGGTACGAAATTACCCGATTTCATGATGTTATGTATTTAGTTAACGCTAATTTATGCATGCTGCTAATTCATTTATCAGAAAACAAAATATAGCAATGGAAAGCGAATTAAATTCCGCTTCTATTGATATTCTCCATGTAAAATGTTTTCGAGAAAATATTAAATGGCGAAGAGTTTAAGTTCATGCATATTTCTTGAGAGTCTCATAATGGCATTTCTTTAATGTGTTTTTACGGGTTTTTATTTGATAATATTATAGAACAAACATTTCCGAAGATAACAATATATCTTTTATACTGATAAACATATAATTAGGTAGGTAAACTTGTCATCTCGGTGGCCTCGTACAGACGTCGTCCGTGACGTCATCAATCTCAGGCGCAGGCCTTTACATACAGACGGCCTTGGGTGAGGAGGGAGGAGGGCGGGACTGGCCAAGGCCCCTCCGCACCTCGTCAGTAAAAGGTGGATGGAGCTTCGTGGGACAGCGGGGAACGGCCTGACAGACGCGACCGGAACTACACAAAACCATTATCCTACTTGTGTTAGATTATAGTAGCCTCGATTACACCTCCATGATAACACCCCCCATCCACTCTTCGCTATCTTCTCTCGGTTGATTGCCATATATGTTATATTCTGAGGGGGTTTGAGAAGATTATGTAATAACGGAGAGTAGTCGAGGGACGGCCTGCCAGACGCTAGCGACTGCGCCTCACACCGGGCTAGGCACCCCAATCTCTCCGGAACTCTCCCTCTCTTGGCTGGTTATCTATCAGCTATTCATTATGATCTGAGTGGGGTTGTGAGATAATAGAGGTAGCTATGTATGTACACAAGTTATGGAGATCAGCTTTAGCAAGTTTATTTGACACTGAGACGATATGCTTAGAGAAAAAAATATATCTCATCAAACGTTCGCAGATTCTAGTCGCGGAGTCGTGTGTAAACAACAAAACGTTTTTCAGGCAATAGCCAAACGTTAAATAACATGTGCTTTGCGTGCCTATATTATAAACATATGTGTAATAACCTGAGTCTCTCGAATTACGTAAGCGATTTTAGTAAATAATACCACCACACTCAAGTTCGTCATTCCACTCAGCATGACAGTAAGAACAGTAATAATGCCTGTATGATGTCACGAATATCAGATATGAAGGCATTGACTACCTCCCTCCCCAACCACACTTTGCGTGGCCTGATTTATCACCCTTACACACCACGACAGCGCACCCTCACCCAAAGTAACTCTATCCTCTTCATCGATATCCTAGCAGGAGGGTCATGGGAAGGGTATTAGGGTACTTTGCACCTCACCCACCACGGATCGAGTCGCCACCTCACCCACACGACCCACGACAGCCGCACCGTTCACCCACAACACCACGCCACCACCTCACCCTACAGACAGTTCTCCGCTAGCCCGCACCCCCACACACCCACGACAGCACGCCACCTCAACCACACACCACACCACCCTCACCCATCACGACAGTCGGCGACCACTCGTAACCCACAACACCACGTACCAGTCGCCAGCGTCAACCACACACCCACGACACGGCCGCCATACCATCACCACACACCACCAACGATCCCTTTGTTCATTCCCACAACGTACAGCCGCTCACCCTCACCCACACACCCACGTAGAGCCACGCCTAACCTCACCAACACACCCAACGCAGCCGCCACCCTCACCACGAGTTCATCGCCTCCCTCACGACCAGGGTCAGCTTACCCTCACCCACGCACACCCGACGTACAACCAGACCACCCTTCACCCAACACCCCACGCAACCATTGTTTGAGAGGTCAGACATACGATGCTTCATGTAGCCAAGACTGGCTTACCCTCTCTAGATGTGGAAATTTAATCCATGCTTTTGACTAACCCCCTTGGGCCCTAAAACGTAATTTCCATTTAATTTGGGGTACCATTAGACTACTTTAAGTGGACTATAAGCATATTCATTATAGTCTATGACCTGTTTAGTATCCTTGTGCCACTAACTATTTGGAGTAGTTTTCGATTATCTTTCGTTATTTTTAGGCTAACAACAGACAGAGTGTTTTGATAGCAAAGTATCACAGATATGGGCGTGAATTGTGGGTTGATAGGGTTTGTGAACAAGGGAGAGAGATGATCTACGTTAATCAGGTGTTGTAAGGCAATAGTTGACTACTGGTGGGCTTGTGATGCCGTGAGTATAGAGTGACTACACCCAGGGGACGGCGATGTAGTATGAGACGAGAGAGAGAGAGAGGAGGAGAGGAGAAGTGGGAAAAAAAAAAACAACAGAGCGAGAGGACGGTGTGAGAGTGAAGAATGCGATAGAAAGGGAGGTGCACGGGACGGAAGGAAGGCGAGGAAAAACATTTTGGAGAGATTCGGAGAGTTGAGGAGAGAGAGGGTGAGAGTAGGAATATAGATATAGATTTTCATCCTATCTAGACAATTCTAGTCTCTCGACTAGCTTCTAGTCTGCGAATTCTTCTTGAATGTCAGCTGTATTTGTATTCATAGTTAACCTATATCAGGTACAGAAACAGGCATTCATTGACTGATATTTGAGGGCCGAGGGAAGGGAATACTTTACACATCCTTCGTAATGTCAGCTGTTATGTTTTATCATAGTAACCCTAGTTATCAGGTTAAACAGCAGGCATCAGTTTTAAGGGAATGAGACCTTAAAGATAGGCATGGAATATTTTGCATCGTTAAAGTACAGAGATAGACTATAGTTTGTCCTGGGAAAGAAAAAAAGATAGTTCACAATTTCTTTAGTAAATATTTTGAAGTTTTTTTTCATAGGGCGTTGAAGGATGAATCAGACATATTTGTATGCAAGATGTCGATTAACGTTATTCATGGTGTTATGCATGTATGTCTTGCCATACGTAACGATGTCAAATACGTATGGCACATGTTAGATCACCCTAATAATAATATAGGACTTAATAATAATAATAATTAATAATAATAAAATAATAGAATGACACCACTCACACATCACATCAGATACACATGAGGCACTTGTAAACATAAGGTACTATAAAAACCAAAAGATGTTACACATGACTGTTAATTCCGAAACATTTACGGGCACACACACGGCACACAGACAGCGATAACCCACCACTACATATAGGTACACATAACAAAAAAACCGCACATGTTTTGTACGTTTAGAAAAGGCCTATATAATGCCAATGTAAGGCCTATATAATGGTACATAGGCCTATATAATGGTTACATAGGCCTATGTACCATTATATGTCACTATAGGCTATAGTGACAATATAATGGTACACAGGCCTATAAAATTTGGTACATAGGCCTATATAATGGTACATAGGCCTATATAATGGTACATAGGCCTATATAAGGGTTTACACAGGCCTATATAATGGTACACAGGCCTATATAATGGTTACATAGGCTAATAATGGTACATAGGCCTATATAATGGTACATAGGCCTATATAATGTTACATAGGCCTATATAATGGTACACGGGCCCTTTTATAATGGTACATAGGCCTATATAATGGTACACAGGCCTATATAATGGTACATAGGCCTATAAAATTTGTACATAGGCCATATAATGGTACAATAGGCCTAATAATGGTACACAGGCCTATATAATGGTTACATAGGCCTATATAATGGTACATGGGCCCTATATAAGGGTTTACACAGGCCTATTATAAGGGTACATAGGCCTATATAATGGTAACACAGGCTATATAATGGTACACAGGCCTATATAATGGTACACAGGCCTATATAATGGACATAGGCCTATATAATGGTACATAGGCCTATTTTAATGGTACATAGGCCTATATAATGGTACACAGGCCTATATAATGGTACACGGGCTATATAAATGGTACATAGGCCTATAAAATGGTACATAGGCCTATATAATGGTACATAGGCCTATATAATGGTACACAGGCCTAATAATGGTACCAGGCCTATATAATGGTACACAGGCCTATATAATGGTACATAAGCCTATATAATGGTACACAGGCCTATTAATGGTACACAGGCCTATATAATGGTACACAGGCCTATATAATGGTACATAGGCCTAATAATGTACACGGGGCCTATATTGGTACATAGGCCTATAAATGGTACAAGGCCTATATAAGGGTACACAGGCCTATATAATGGTACACAGGCCTATATAAGGGTTTACATAGGCCTATATAATGGTACACAGGCCTATATAATGGTACACAGGCCTATATAATGGTACATAGGTCATATAATGGTACACAGGCCTATATAATGGTTACACAAGGCCTATATAATGGTACACAGGCCTATATAATGGTACATAGGCCTATATAATGGTACACAGGGCCTTTATATAAGGGTTTACACAGGCCTATATAATGGTACATAGGCCTATATAATGGTACACAGGCCTTTTATAATGGTACACAGGCCTATATAATGGTACATAGGCCTATATAAGGGTTTTTACACAGGCCTATATAATGGTCACAGGCCTATATAATGGTACACAGGCCTATATAATGGTACACAGGCCTATATAATGGTACATAGGCCTATATAATGGTACACAGGCCTATATAATGGTACACAGGCCTATATAATGGTACACAGGCCTATTATAATGGTACACAGCCTAATAATGGTACACAGGCCTATATAATGGTACACAGGCCTATATAATGGTACAAAGGCCTATATAATGGTACATAGGCCTATATAATGGTACACAGGCCTATAAATGGTACACAGGCCTATATAATGGTACATAGGCCTATATAATGGTACACAGGCCTATAGCGTTGTTAGTTAATTGTGTGATAGCAGAATTTAATGCAGTTGAAGATATTTTAAGGCTAAATATACCCTTTCTGGGGCCTATAAGGACAATGTAATCATGTAATATATATAAATCAGCCTAAAAATCTTACTACAACCTTTACCAGTCGTTATAATAAATAAAATAGCCGTAATATAGGTTTTAGAAGAAAACAGACAGCGAAAAGGGGCTATATTTACGTTTTTTGAGCCTATTAGAACCTTTTAATCATGCTAATATATATAAATCAGCATAACAAAACTATTAATATGATAGTTGTAGGTAGTTAGAATAGTTGTAAGGGCCTTAATATAGGATTTTACTTAAGGGGAGAGAGAAAGAAAAAAACAAGTACACGCAATCCAAACACTTTCGCTTTCATGAGGAAGTTTAAAAAGCGATATTTACGTTATTTGAGCCTATAAGGACTTTCCAATCTTGATAATATAAAATAAAATCAGCATAGAAACTATCAATACAAACGTTTGCCAGTCGTTAAAATGCTGAAATAGCCTTAATATATGATTTTAAAAGAAATAACGAAGAAGTAAAAAAGCGAGTGAGAGAGAGGAGAGCGAGAGAGAGAGAAAGGGGGGAGAGAGAGCTAAATCTATTATATTTGAGCCTATAACGACATTGTAATCATTCTAATATATATAAATCAGCATAGAAACTTTAATACAACGTTACCAGTCGTTAAAATTAGTTCAATAGCCTTAATATAGGATTTTAGGTACTTTATGAGAAACAATAAACAAGCAAACGGAGAGATAGGCTAAATTTTACGTTTATTGAGCCTATAAGGACAATTTAATCATGCTAATATATATAAAATTAACAGATAAACCTTTAATACAACGTTTTCCAGTCGTTAAAAGCTGAAAAAGCCTTAATATAGGAGTTTAGGAGAAACAACAAACATGTAAAAACTACAAAATCCCAATCAGCTGTTCGGAGGAAAAACACATCCACAAGAAGAGGAAGAAGAGTAACGCCGGATATTTTGTGAAGTGACCTCGTTTATAATCGAATTACGTGACCTAGGCTGGTAATTAAGTGCTGTGATTTAAAAGTGGTGTGAGATAAGGGTCTTGTGCACGTGTGGCGTAAGAAATGGGCGTGGGGGAATCGTGGGGCGTGGTGAAAATAAGGGTTAAAAGTGGGCGTGTGTGGGGTTGGTTGTGATTTGAAGTCACCTGTTTTTTATCACTAATTACGTGACCTAGGCTGGGAATTAGGGGGCTGTGATAATAGTGGGATGAGATAAGACCCTTGTGCATGTATGGGCGGGAGTAATGGGTGTGGGGGAATCGTGGGCGTGGTGATATAAGGGTTAAAAGTGGGCGTGTGTGTGGAGGAAAACGTTGGCGCGTCGACATCCAAACGTCTTGATAATCAACAGTACGTTTATGGTACATCTACGTCTAAATCTACATCTACGTCTACATGGTCTAGTAATCTACAGGAAAAATGACCGAATGCACTAGACCGAACGCACCAGACCCAACGGGGTACAGTCAGTTCGACAAAAGTTGTTTCGTACACCAGTAGATCGTACACCAAAAAGTTGTTTTGTAGTTATAGGAAAGCATAAATTACTAACAAGCATCGTCTAGAAATAGAAAACTTAGAAAATAGTTAGAAAATAAGTGTCGTGAAATAAAAACTAAATAATCTATAATTTCAGAAAACAAAAAATAGAATGCTAAAAGGAAAAATGAGACTATGATGATGGAAAAATGTTGAAATAGAAGTGACGAAGAAGTGAAGTGAAGTGACATAGAAGTGACAATATAAATAGAAGTGAAGTGACAATATAAATAGAAGTGAAGTGACCCAAAATTAGTGATAGAAATAGAAGAAATAGAAGTGAAGTGAAGTGAAATAGAGGTGGGCAACAAGAACATGAGAGGAATATAGAGGAAACAGAGAGACAGAATGGAGAGATAGTAAGAGATAGAGAGTGAGACAGAGAAAAGTGACAGAGACAGAGAGAGACAGAGACAGTGACAGAGACAGAGACAGTGACAGTGGACAGTGGGCAAGGGGAGACAGAGAGAGACAGAGACAGAGAGAGTGAGAGAGGGACAGAGACAGTGACAGTGACAGAGAGACAGAGACAGTGACAGAGAGACAGAGAGAGAGACAGAGACAGTGACAGAGAGAGTGAGAGAGACAGAGACAGTGACAGAGAGAGACAGAGACAGTGACAGAGAGACAGAGACAGTGACAGAGAGTGAGAGAGAGACAGAGAGAGACAGAGACAGTGACAGAGAGACAGAGACAGTGACAGTGACAGAGGACAGGACAGAGAGACAGAGACAGTAGACAGAGAGACAGAGACAGTGACAGAGAGTGACAGAGAGACAGAGACAGACAGAGACAGTGAGAGAGAGAGACATTTTTTTTCTGCTCTTGGCCAGTTCTTTGTGATGTAAAGAGAGAGAGGGGGGAGTGGCCATGGCTATGTTGTTTCCTAGGGCGCCACAGAGGTCTTTGCACCTGAGACACCACCACAAGAATGGTTCCCTCCCCACAAGCTGGGTTCACAGAGGACTCAAAGGTAGGTCTTTCTGATGTAAACAAAAAGGGTTTCTGGGCTTCTGGTGACATTTTTAGAAAAATTTTTGAATAACTTGGATTTTAGGCTGGGTTATTTTGAACTTATTTGATTTTTTTCATCCTTTGGTATTTGTTCCTTGTTCATTATTTCATTGCTTTACAGACTTCTATATAATGAATTCGGCTTTAACAAATGTTTTTTTGGCAGTTGGGTATATGCAGGGATGTACCCAATAAGTGTGGAAATGCAATGGTTCGGTTAGGGTTTAGCCCCAGTATATATGTATTGTTTAATTTCCGTGACTGCGTGTAATATTTGTGGTGGCTGCACGTACGTAAGCATACAAACTGTCACCTAACCTAACAAACACAGTTCATTATACTCGGAAATAGCGAACCCTTTTACCCATTAGAGCGAGCGCTCCCGAGTCTTCGGTGGATACGGGATTTTTCTCACTTAAGCGGCCGACCCCACCCCACCGTCACACTTTTCAGGAAACTTATATCTTTGGAAGCCCGCTTCCCATTGACAAGCGGTCTTGGCCATCTGATAGCCCCATTCAATCCCTTTTGTGCTTGACATTTTTTTGTCTCACGTGAGGGGGTGGGCATGGGCGCGTGAGGGTGTCGGACAGCGTTATCTGGGTAGAGCTTGAGAAACGTCTGACCGACTAAGTTGAAATTTTGGGGTGTGGTTTGAGACCCCACACCCAGCAATGCACACAGGGCAAACTCCGGGTGACGCCACACGTGCGGCGGGTTTCTACGGGCTCGTGTCCCTCGGCGATTCAGGGTTTATGGGGGGGCCGCTAAGGACCAGTTTTCAAGGGGATGGGGACATGCCGGATAAAAGCCCAATTTTTGTTCAGGATTTACAGGGTCCTAGCTATGATTTTGAGAGGGGGAAAAACGACCCAATTATAAAAAAAGCCTCTAGAACCATTTTTGGATAACGGAAATTTTTTCACTTAGAAAAATTTTGATGAAATCAAGATTGCCTTAAGCCAAAAAAAATTTTCCCGTATTGCAATACATCCATAGTTTGTATTTTTCACCCCTTTTATACTTCAAGACACACTTTTAAAATTTTTCCCAGGCAACCGTTCTATTACAAGGGAATTGGGCTTACAGTATGATGACAGTCCATCAGAGGGGGTCTACTCCCCAAAAAGGACACCCAGAAGAAAAATGTGGCCCTTTTTCCAGGTCACGTGAGAGGGGAAACCCCTTTAAAGGAAAACCCCCCAGAACTCCGGGGCATTGACACACGAATGTCACGCCCACCCTGTTGTCAACCACAGTCCGCACAGTAGACCCTTTGGCAAAAAGCAGTATGAGAATACAAGAAGTCAGTGTTACAGATGCTACACACTCCATCCATGACCAATAGAAAAAAAAAAATTGCCCTGTCAGACGCCAACACCAAAGGAAGAGAAGAGGTCGGCAAGTGTCTATGCGAAGGTGAGGGCCCTTTTCCCGTTTTACATAGTCACACGCACCGTGATGGGGACCTGGACCCCTTTTTTCAAGCTAGAATCCCCCATCCCCTCCTTTTTTTGGCTGAAAGGGGAAGCTCGACAAGGAAAAAGAAGTCCGATCTCCCAACATTCTCCCCAGAAGACGCAAGAAGCCCCTCTGCTTTTTGATTTTAGGTGCTCGATGGTGCGCTGTGGAAACCCCTCCCCCCAGGAGGCATCACTACTTTTACGTTTATGCAAGTGGAGTGTTTTTTCCCACATCATGGGGCAACTGGAAACCTCTATGAGAGTAGATGGGTAGGGGACAGGTACCTGGACAACAGATCAAAGAATAAAACAGAGAAAACGGGGAAAGGTGTACAAAGGGGAAAGGGCAGGCCAGCCCAAGGTCCCAGGAATTTGGCCCGATTTCCTGCGGACCCCAAAAAAAGGGTAAAAACTCCCCATTTCCTACAGAAAAGTGTACCCATACCTTCCAGAGGGAAAAAGCAGGTCTTTGCAACTTGGAGCTCGTAGTCTGCAGGGCACGACCACTCGAGCCGCCATGTGACCACGAAGAGGCAGACAAAGAATGTGGTCCATCTAAAAGATGCCCTAGAGAGTGGATGCCCACATGCTTTGGTTTCGCACCGGGATACTGACTTTTGATCCCATCGGGAAATATCACTTTTAGCCAGAAGTATCCATCGGGTGACATCTGGGTCGCCTTCGGCATGGGAAGAAAATTCCTTTTTCCTAAATGAATGCCATCTGAGTACCTGGGCAAAGAGAAGTCCACAGCGCTACCCCGTGTTCCACAGCTTTACAGGGTGTGATACCCTTTCTTTTTTTGGAAAGGGGAAAAAAATCGTTTTTGGGAAACGGGGTGCCTATACCGAAGTCCGATGCCCTTTAACTTCATCGTAGAACACCACAGCCAAATCACCCCGGGGTTTTCCCGGAGTTCCAGATGCTGGGAAAGTTTACAGTCTTATTTTGACAAGACCAGCCCTTGGGGTCGGTGAATGAAGCAAGAAAGGAACGTTTGCCAGAAAAACAGAACGATGGAGAACATTCCCCAACTAACAGCCCCGCTGCAGCCACCAAGCGTGCAGTGTACCCGGGGCATTGGGCAAATGTACCGGCCCAAAAAAACAGACACCAATGCTGAAGGCGCGGTTTGGGCACTGGATGAGAAACAAAGCCTGGGTTCCTGTTGGAGTCGCAGCCCGCGGCAGCAAAGGGCTGTAAGTGAACTGTGAAAGGGGTTGCCTGCAAAATGCGCAGGGTTTTGGGGGGAGATGTTCATGCAAGAAAGCCAGCTGGAAAGCACCCAACTGTGCAGCTGCAAAGTGAGAAGTAAACACATAATTACAATTTTGAACCTACCCCCATTTTGTAGGGCTTAACAAAGACAGGCATTTTTGCAGCTGTACAGGGAAAAACATGTTGTTGATAAAGCTTTTAAGAATACTTTTTTCAAATGCCCGTCAGTAGATTAACCACTTCATTTTTTAATTGAAGGGGGTATGTTTTTTAAACGTTTCTGTAAAAAACTCCTGGCATTTGCGAGGGCGAGGGGAGTTAAAGTCAAAAAATTGAATTTTTGTTTTTTGACGCCATATTGGAAAATTTTTTTCTGGGGTTATTAAAATAATAATAAAAAATTTCATCCCAAAAAACATTATCCCATGACATTTTTTAAAAACCCCTTTACCCAATTTCCACAGCGGAAAAGTCAAAAAAATAAAGAAGCGTTCCTTATAGCCCTCTGAGTGATGGGATCATTTTTTCCCCCCTCAAATCATAGCTAGGAGCCTAGAGTGCCTGAAAAATTTTGGTGCTTTATCCGGCAGTCCCCATATTTTACTAAGCTGCCCCACTAGGAGGAGGGGGTCCGACTCGGGTTTTTCAGGGAGGAGGAGGTCCGGGTGGGGTTTTCAGGGAGGAGGAGGTCCTGACTCAGGGTTTTCAGGGAGGAGGAGGTCCCGACTCAGGGTTTTGGGGGGGAGGGGTCCCGACTCAGGGTTTTCGGGAGGAGTCCGATCAGGGTTTGCAGGGGGGAGGTCCTGACCTTCAGGGTTGGGGAAAACTTTAAAAAAATTTTTTTTTTAATTTATTATCAAGTTTGGGAAATTTTTTGTTTTTNACAGCCGCCACCCTACCCACACAGACAGCCGCCACCACTCTACCCACACACCCACGACTCAGTCGCCACCCTCACCCACACACCCACGAGCCGCACCTCACCACACACACGACGCGCACCCCACCAAAGTAATAAACCCTTCCCCTCACGCATCTACGCATGGAAGGGTATTAGTACTTTGCCCTCACCCACCACGACAGTGCTACCCTCCACACACCACGACAACCCCACCTCACCCACAACCCACCACCCTCACCACACGACAGTCGCACCCTCACCCACCACCCACGACAGTCGCCACCCTCACCCACACACCCACGACAGCCGCCACCCTCACCCACACCACCTGCGACAGCCGCTACCCTCACCCCGACAGCGCCACCCTCACCCACACACCACGACAGCCGCCACCCTCAACACCACACCCACGAGTCACCAGCCTCACCCACGACAGTCGCTACCCTCACCCACACACCCACGACAACCGCCACCCTCACCCACACACCCACGACAACCGCCACCCTCACCCACACACCCACGACAACCGCCACCCTCACCCACACACCCACGACCCATTTTGAGAGGTCAGACATACGATGCTTCATGTAGCCACTACTGAGCTACCCTCTCGAGATGGAAATTAATCCATGCTTTTACTTAACCCCTTGAGGCCCAAAACGTAATTTCCATTGTAATTTGGGTACCATTAGACGATTTTAAGTGAATATAAGCAATAATTTATAGCTATGACCTGTTTAGTATCCTTGTCCACTAACTAATTTGGTATATTCTGTTACTTTTCGTTATTTTATGGCTAACAACAGACGATTTGTTATAGCAAAGGAAAGATCTGGGCGTGAAGGGGTGAAGGGGTTTGACAAGGAGCGAATGATCTCCGTCACAGGTGTTGTAAGGCAATAGTGACTACTGTTAGGGCTGGAGGTGAGAGTACTAAACCCAGGGGCGGCATGTATGATGAGAGAGAGAGAGAGAGAGAGAGAGAGAGAGAGAGAGAGAGAGAGAGAGAGAGAGAGCGACGATGACTGAGAGAGAGAGAGAGAGAGAGAGAGAGAGAGAGAGCAAATAAAGGTGTCTGAATGGAAGAATTATAAAACCCTACAAGTAACAATAATAAAATGAAGTAGAGAGATGTGGCATAGTTCACAGCAAGGGGCATGGCAAGGGGCACAGCAGGGGGCATAGCAAGGGGCATAGCAAGGGGCATAGCAAGGGGCATGGCATGTGGCACACCTCTGGCAGGGCTGCGAGGTTGGCACACACACAAAGCACTCAAAGGTACCCTAACACTAAACACAACTATTACTACTAACACACCGATCTTCAGTGTGGAGTCCCCCTACACATGCAAGAATTAAGACCTGAACTGTG
>JACEEZ010019595.1:245000-250000 GCA_016584305.1 Chionoecetes opilio | reverse complement strand
TAGTAGTAGTAGTAGTAGTAGTAGTAGTAGTAGTGGAAGCAGCAGTAGTAGTGGAAGTATTAGTAGTAGTGGAAGTATTAGTAGTAGTAATAGTGGTGGTGGTGGAAATAGTAGTAGTAGTAGTAGTAGTAGAAGTAGTAGTAGTAGTAGTAGTAGTAGTAGTAGTAGTAGTGGAAGCAGCAATAGTAGTGGAAGTATTAGTAGTAGTAATAGTGGTGGTGGTGGAAATAGTAGTAGTAGAAGTAGTAGTAGTAGTAGTAGTAGTAGTAGTGGAAGCAGCAGTAGTAGTGGAAGTAGTAGTAGTAGTAATAGTGGTGGAGGTGGAAACAGTAGTAGTAGTAGTAATAGTAGTAGTAGTAGTAGTAGTAGTGGAAGCAGCAGTAGTAGTGGAAGCAGCAGTAGTAGTGGAAGCAGCAATAGTAGTGGAAGCAGCAGTAGTAGTGGAAGTATTATTAGTAGTGGAAGTATTATTAGTAGTAATAGTGGTGGAGGTGGAAATGTATAGTAGTAGTAGTTTGTAGTTTTAGTAGTAGTTATAGTAGTAGTAGTAGTAGAGCGCAGTATAGTGGAAGTATTAGTAGTAGTAATAGTGGTGGAGTAAATAGTAATAGTAGTAGTAGTAGTATAGTAGAAGCAGCAGTAATAGGAATAGTTTGTAGTAGTGTAGAGCGCAGTATAGTGGAAGTAGTATTTAATAGTAGTGTCATGCGTACCGAGGGGGGTGGGGGGGGGCATGCGGCATGGCAAAGAATAAATGATAACAAAATTATATATTTATTATATTTAGTAGTAGTAGTAATCTGTTGTAGCCTCATGGTCTGTTCTTCTCGCCTTTCATTTCACTATTTATATTATTATTATTATTATTATTATTATTATTATTATTATTATTTATTATATTTCTCCTTTGTATTCTCATGGCATATTTATCTTACTGTCTCATCGCTCGCTTCCTCTTCATTGTGTTAACCTTATTATCATTTCCTAGAAGCTCCATTAACTCTCTCTCTCTCTCTCTCTCTCTCTCTTTTCTCTCTCTCTCTCTCTCTCTCTCTCTCTCTCTCTCTCTCTTTTCTCTCTCTCCATCCTGAAAGTCTTTTTCACAAATGTTAACTCAATTGTGAATAAAAGTATTGAATCTGAATCTCTCTCTCCTCTCTTTCCCCTCTCTCTCTCTCTCTCTCTCTCTTCTCTCTCTCTCTCTCTCTCTCTCTCTCTCTCTCTCTCTCTCTCTCATCTCTCTCTCTCTCTCACTACTAATACTTCCACCACTATCACTACTAACAGTGGCGTACCCAGAGTATATATATATATACTGTATATATATTGCCCCCCCCCCCTTTCAATTTTCCGGGTACGCCACTGTTAGTAGTAATAGTGGTGGAAGTACTATTAGTAGTAGTGAGAGAGAGGAGAGAGAGAGAGAGAGAGAGAGAGAGAGAGAGAGAGAGGAGAGAGAGAGAGAGAGAGAGAGAGAGAGAGAGAGAGAGAGAGGAGAGAGAGAGAGAGAGAGAGAGAGAGAATTTCTTCCATCAGCTAAAACAACACAGGAGATTGCGGTGGACTATATGTGGGAGGAAGAAAGGCAGAGAGAGAGAGAGAGAAGAGAAGAGAGAGAGAGAGAGGAGAGAGAAGAGAGAGAGAGAGAGAGAGAGAGAGAGAGAGAGAGAGGAGAGAGAGAGAGAGGAGTTAATGGAGCTTCTAGGAAATGATAATAAGGTTAACACAATGAAGAGGAAGCGAGCGATGAGACAGTAAGATAAATATGCCATGAGAATACAAAAGAGAAATATAATAATAATAATAATAATAATAATAATAATAATAATAATAATAATATATAAAAATGAGAAATAGTGAAATAAAAGGAAAGAACAGAAAATGAGGAAATATTGAGGAGAGAGAGAGAGAGAGAGAGAGAGAGAGAGAGGAGAGAGAGAGAGAGAGAGAGAGAGAGAGAACATGAACTTTGAAAATGTTCCAAGCATTAAAAAGAAAGACTCTATCTCTCTCTGGCAAACACACACACACACAAGGCCTCTTTATTTTAAACTTTGGCAACCAGGTGCTTACTTGCTGGGGGGGGGGGGGGCATTGGTGTGTTGTGTGTGTGTGTGTGTGTGTGTGTGTGTGTGTGTGTGTTGTGTGTGTGTGTGTGTGTGTGTGTGTGTGTGGTGTGTGTGAGATATCAACCGTGACATGTGTTTATGAGAATTTCTTTTGAGTGTGAGGGGTTTAACATTCTCTCATTCTCTCTCTCTCTCTCTCTCTCTCTCTCTCTCTCTCTCTCTCTCTCTCTCTCTCTCTCTCTCTCTCTCTCTTTTTATTTATTTCTTTAATGGATACCCGAAGCATGTTTCTTTAATTTTTGCATGTATATACGTAACTCTCTCTCTCTCTCTCTCTGACACACACACACACACTTGTTCAACCTGTACTAAAGGACACACAAAATTGGCCCCAACAGCACCTAGGCACAAGGGTGAGAGTCGCTGGCGCACATAACCCGCCAACACACATAGGTAAATGCAAGACTCCCTACAGTAAATATTTTTAACGAGGCAAAGATTCCATTCTCTCCTAACCCTTGAGACCCAGAACGTAATTCCCATTGTAATTTGGGTACCATCAAACGATTTTTAATGACTAAAAGCAATATTTTATAGCTATGACCTGTTTAGTATCCTTGTCCACTAACTAATTTGGTATATTAAGTCACTTTTCGTGACTTCATGGCTAACAATAGACGATTTCTTATAGCAAAGGAAAGATCTGGGCGTGAAGGGGTTAAGGTCTCCTGGTTAAAATGATGCCTCTGTTTACCTGATACTAGGGTTAACTATGATAAAATACAGCTGACATTAAGAAGAAGTGTAGTATTCCCTTCTCCTGGTTAAAATGATGCCTATGTTTACCTGATACTATGGTTAACTATGATAAAATACAGCTGACATTAAGAAGAAGTGTAGTATTCCCTTCTCCTGGTTAAAATGATGCCTATGTTTACCTGATACTAGGGTTAACTATGATAAAATACAGCTGACATTAAGAAGAAGTGTAGTATTCCCTTCTCCTGGTTAAAATGATGCCTCTGTTTACCTGATACTAGGGTTAACTATGATAAAATACAGCTGACATTAAGAAGAAGCGTAGTATTCCCTTCTCCTGGCATCAAATATCAGTCAGTAAGCAGCAAGGGGGCAGGATTTTTTGCCTCGTTAAAAAAACCCAGTATAGAAAATCACCATCATCAGCACCTCATTAAACCGTCTATAGAAGTGTCATTAATAAATACCATATCATATTAAACTCTTTAAAGAAGTGGGAGGAGGAGGAGGTGGAGGAGGAGGAGGAGGAGGAGGAGGAGGAGGAGGAGGAGGAGGAGGAGGAGGAGGGGAGGTGGAGGGGAGGAGGAGGTGGAGGGGAGGTGGAGGAGGAGCAGGAGGAGAGTGGAGGAGGAGGAGGAGGAGGAGGGGAGGTGGGTGGAGGTGGAGGTGGAGGAGGAGCAGGAGGAGGAGGTGGAGGAGTGGAGGAGGAGGAGGAGGAGGAGGTGGAGGTGGAGGTGGAGGTGGAGGGGAGAGAGGAGGAGAAGGAGTGGAAGGGGAGGAGGAGGATGAGGAGGAGGAGGAGGAGGAGGAGGAGGAGGAGGAGGCTTGTACAGATTAAAAAAAAAAACGTGAAAAAATGTTTGGTAAATTTTTTTTCTTTTTCTAATAAGCAACGATTAGTTCTGATATTTTGAGAGAGAGAGAGAGAGAGAGAGAGAGAGAGAGAGAGAGAGAGAGAGAGAGAGAGAGAGAGAGAGAGAGAGAGAGAGAGAGAGGAGAGAGAGAGAGAGAGAGAGAGAGAGAGAGAAGAGGAGAGAGAGAGAGGAGGAGAGAGAGAGAGAGAGAGAGTTTTGCTGTTGTTGCGTCTGTAGCATTTTCGCAGATCTACAGAAATATTTCACGATGTTGTTCTTGCTCTGCTGCGAATGTCAGACAGAAGCCAAGACGTGAAAGTTACTGCCATATGAACCTCACACACACACAACACACACACACACACACACACCACACACACAGAGCAAGAGAGAGAGAGAGAGAGAGAGAGAGAGAGAGATTCATTATAAATTAGATTGTACTATTTTAACTTTTTATAATGCATCACCGGCATTTTTTAATGCTTTCAACGGCATCTTATAATGCTTTCAACAGCATTTTTTAATGATTGCAGGGACGCAGAACTGCCTATAGCAAATAACCCCAGGCTGTCACTACTTCACCCCTAGCTGGGGCTGATGGCTAGGGACTCAATAGTCAGTTCATCTGCCCTCAAAGATGGTCTAATTTTTAGTCCATCTGGGTGTCCAGCACTCCCTCCTCACTGCTAGAACCAGCGGGGGAGCCGGTTTAGTGGCCGACGATCCGACTATGCGGCTGGTTGTACTGGGTTACAGGTTACCAGTAGCAGGGCACTGCCCTGACCAGACACCACCATGCGGCTGGTTGTACTGGGTTACAGGTTACCAGTAGCAGGGCACTGCCCTGACCAGACACCACCATGCGGCTGGTTGTACTGGGTTACAGGTTACCAGTAGCAGGACACAGCCCTGACCAGACACCACCATGCGGCTGGTTGTACGGGTTACAGGTTACCAGTAGCAGGGCACAGCCCTGACCAGACACCACCATGCGGCTGGTTGTACTGGGTTACAGGTTACCAGTAGCAGGACACAGCCCTGACCAGACACCACCATGCGGCTGGTTGTACTGGGTTACAGGTTACCAGTAGCAGGACACAGCCCTGACCAGACACCACCATGCGGCTGGTTGTACTGGGTTACAGGTTACCAGTAGCAGGACACAGCCCTGACCAGACACCACCATGCGGCTGGTTGTACTGGGTTACAGGTTACCAGTAGCAGGGCACTGCCCTGACCAGACACTAGCGAGTAATTTGGAGCTGTATCATTGCCCCCCGTGGCTCCGGGCCTGCTTTCACATACAACGTGTAACTTT
>JACEEZ010019595.1:222500-240000 GCA_016584305.1 Chionoecetes opilio | reverse complement strand
TGGGAGGAGGAAGAACTATTATTTTTAAGTATTCTTCGCTTTCTATACAATCCTTCAGAGTCCTTCACGGGCCTCTTCGCTCCTTCAAGTATCCTACAGGAGTCATGGGAGGGCATTGGAAGTCCCACAGGATTGCTATAGTATTCCTAGGTTTTTATAAGTACTTTGACAATCGCATGGGTGGCTCAAATAGGGATTAATACTACTACTACTAATACTGATCATTGCAAGTAATGATTAATCTAGCAATGCCTATCATATTGTTATGTCTTGTAGTAAGTTTTGTCAAATTTGAGTTTTTTAAGGAATATCTGGAAGTATCATGTCATTGTGAATTGGCTGAAATAGGGACTTATAATCATTGTAACTGAAAAATGACTGCAGAATCGTGTTCAGCATGCCCGAAAACTGCTAGGAACTCATTTTCAAGCAAATCTATTTTTCAAAAAATATTGCAAAATTTGCAATATTTTTGGCTAACCCAAAGCCGAACTTGGGACTGTGAAACACGCAAGATAACAGATTGTAAAAATACTACAGGCATATTGGTTTAATCATCTAACATTAATATTGCCTTAAACCCATGAATAATTTTTTTTTTTTTTAAATCCGGAAAAGTAGCGTCGACTTGACAGACGTTGACAACCAGCCTTCATGCAAATAGCCTATTAACACGTTCACTAAGTACATTATCTGTATGGAAATATCAGACATGAACCAGACAAACACGAAAAGCCTCACAAACCTGAAACTGGCGGGATAATTATCAAACTATGCCGAGTAGGTAGGGGTTGCCACAACGCGTATATTTCTTCACATTTTTATCGAGTTTTTAAATATCGCATTAAGAATGGGGAAACGTATGTCAAAAATGATGATATGAAATGCCAATTCTATACACGTAATCAGATCCAAGATTGAAGCAGTAATAAAAAAGTGTTTTCTGAAATGGTTTAAGGCCACGTAAGAAAGTGATGACGTCACAGGGACAACAACAAGGGTACTTTCTGCTATACAGATATCATGACAGCGTAAGTAACGGCTTAATTGAATGAACAAACCCTCCAATAAATAAAGTGACGTCATAAGAGCTCCGCAAAGCATAGTTCAAAGGGCAAGTGAAGAAAATAAAATGTGATTGTTTTATGGTCCCGCTAATACGGTGCCACAAACCACTGTTTTCTCACTAATTATCCATTTATTAAGGAAATGTTATAGAGTGGACCCCCACTTATCAAGACCGAGGAATTAGAATATCAATGCCAATATAATGTCAGATTGGCGATAACGCTTGGCTAATGCCTGGCTGTGGGAATGTCTGGCTGCCCGATGTAAACAACCCTTATTTCACTCTTTATCCCCGGACTCTACAGACCTACTGTGGCTTGCATAGACAATGTTACACACGTACTTACTCTTGCTGGCCATCTAACATCCATGGTCACCGTGATGGAAGGCAGAAAGGGAAGAAATAAGGCCTCCTAACAAGGTTGGCTGGCTAACTCAAACACGAACTTGGGACTGTGAAGCACGCATGATAACATGCAGTTATCGGGCCTGCTGAACACGAATCTGGAGTCAGTTTTCAGTTCCAATAATTAGAAGTCCCTATTTCAGCCAATTCACAATGACATGATACTTCCAGATATTCCTTAAAAAACTCAAATTAGACAAAACTTACTACAAGACATAACAATATGACAGGCATTGCTAGATTAATCATTACTTCAATACAACGATCAGTATTAGTAATACTATTATTAATCCCTATTTGAGCCACCCATGCGATTGTCAAAGTAATTATAAAAACCTAGGAATACTATAGCAATCTTGTGGGACTCCTAATCCCTCCTATGACTCTTGTAGGATGCGTGAAGGAGCGAAGAGGCCCGTGAAGGACCCTGAAGGATTGTATACAAAGCAAAGGATACTTTAAAAAAATAGTTCTTCCTCCTCTCATTTTTCTGCCTTAGGACATACTCCCGCATATTTAATATGTGTACTTATGAGAGAGAGAGAGAGAGAGAGAGAGAGAGAGAGAGAGAGAGAGAGAGAGAGAGAGAGAGAGAGAGAGAGAGAGAGAGAGAAGAGAGGAGAGAGAGAGAGAGAGAGAGAGAGAGAATGTGACCATGAGGTGCTTGGACAGGTGTAAATGGAAACACTGGTGCCACAGCCAATCCCCCTTGAGGGAGTGCCAAGGGCCAGGCATCAGTGTAGACTAAGCTGGTCTGTGATAGTGTGTCAGTCACTCACCCCATTGCTTTGTGCAGGGCGGCGGGGGGACGCGGGTGGCCTGAAGGTGCGGGTGTTGGGGGCGCGTTGGGTGCGGTTAGCGGCGGGCTCCACCCTCCATCTGGTGTGTCGGGCAAGTGGCCAGATCCCACCATCCCTGCGCCACACCTCCCCCCTGCTGTCATGGTCCCTGGACAATCTGCCCCTAACCTCCGTGTGGCGGCGCTCCAAGGTGAGGATCTGCAGACACCAGTGACAGTAGTAGTGACAGTAGTAGTAGTGACAGTTTTAGTGACAGTAGTAGTGAGAATATTAGGAGTGACAGTATTTGTGACAGTAGTATTAGTGACAATAGTATTAGGAGTGACAGTAGTAGTAGTGACAGTAGTATTAGTGACAGTTTTAGTGACAGTAGTAGTAGTGACAGTAGTATTAGGAGTGACAGTAGTATTAGTGACAGTATTAGGAGTGACATTAGTAGTAGTGACAGTAGTATTAGGAGTGACAGTAGTAGTAGTGACAGTATTAGTAGTGACAGTAGTAGTAGTAGTGACAGTAGTATTAGTGACAGTAGTAGTAGTAGTGACAGTAGTAGTAGTGACAGTAGTAGTAGTAGTGACAGTAGTATTAGGAGTGACAGTAGTAGTGTTGACCAGGCCAGTGCATTTTTTAGCATGGTAACTGGGCGACCAAAATGTCTCCCAGTGATGGCAAACTGTCTCCCAATAAGAACAATTTTAAGCTACTGGGCGACAAGATATTTGTTCATAAACACCTTCCTGGATACAATGGTTCATCATATCTGTGTGTGTTAGATCCAGAAGTGCACTCTTATTACTGCATAGGATCTTTATTTATACACAACATACAAAAGGGTGAAGTTGATGTACCCAAAAAACTATATTTTAACAGTTAGGCCTTGACCCTTCTGGCTATCCAAAGAATGTCGCCCAGTAAGATTTCCTTAAAAAATACACTGGACCAGGCCACAAATACCTAACACTGCTTCCTGCACACCCGGACATGCCACCACACCTTCCACTGTCCTTAACCCTTCACGCCCAGATCTTTACTTGGCTATAAAAAAATGTATGTTGCTAGCCATAAAATAACGACAAGTCACTGAATATACCCAATGAGTTAGTGGATATGGATACTAAACAGGTCATACCCATAGACTATTGCTTACATGCATTAATATAGTGTAATGGTAGCCCAATGACAATGTAAATAACGTTCCGGGCGTGAAGGGGTTCATAATAATCAACAATAATAATCTTAATAAGCAATAAAGCCATAGGTAATGGACGAGTGAGTGAGTGTGTGACCCCTCCCCTCCCTCCTCCCCAGGTTATGGTGAGGGAGACAGTGAATGGCCGCCACTACAACCACCACCAGGAGAAGGAGAAGGAGGAGGTGGTGGTGGAGTCTTCCCTTGTGGTGGGAGGACTTCACGCGTCTGATGGGGGAACGTTGACCTGTGCTGCGCCTTCCGTCCAGCCTGACCGGGTCACCCTCACTGTGACACAAGCACGTAAGGCGGCCTGCACTTCCCGGGCTATCTACTAACACGCACTACACTCTGGCTAATTTAACAAGGCAAATAATCCTGCCCCCTTGCTGCTTACTGACTGATATTTGATGCCAGGAGAAGGATATACTACGCTTCTTCTAAATGTCAGCTGTATTTTATCATAGTTAACCCTATTATTAGTATCAGGTAAACAGAGGCATCATTTTTAGCATGACACCTTAAAATAGAATGGTATTTTCGCCTTGTTAAAAAAATAGACTATACCACCTGAGGCATCATTTGGCCCTGTCAGTCTCTATCTCTGCTTGACCCCCGCTTGACTCTGCTTGACCCCCGCTTGACTCTGCTTGACCCCCGCTTGACTCTGCTTGACCCCCGCTTGACTCTGCTTGATCCCCGCTTGACTCTGCTTGACCCCCGCTTGACTTCCCCGTGAATTGATGCACAGGTTATGAAGTGACAGTCCTTGGGTGACATCCCGCACCTATTCTCAGCCAGGGGAACAGAGGCTCGGGGGGCAAAGGAGACAAGCCCCCCGAGATCTGAGCCTGATAGCCCCCTGATAACTGAAGATCTGAACATCACAGAAAATGGAGTCTTCACCTGAGACCACAGGTCACTATAAAAAAATAAAAATAATAATAATAATAATAATAATAATAATAATAATAATAATAATAATAATAATAATAAAATAAAATAAATAAAATTAAATAAAAAATAAATAAATAAATAATAATAATAATAATAATAATAAAAAAATAAAAATAAAATAATTTAAAAAAAAGCCCAGACTGTCTCCGCCCGACCAGGGATTCCAACCCACGTCCTTTCAGACCCCTCGGTGGTGAGACGAGTAGGCTTCCCACCACACCATTGGGCGGATAACACTCACAATGATGACAATAATGATAGGAACCCCTTCACGCCCAGATCTTTCCTTTGCTACATAAAATTGTCTGTTGTTAGCCATGAAATAACGAAAAGTAACTGAATATACCAAATAAGTTAGTGGACAAGGATACTGAACAGGTCATAGCTATAAAATATTGCTTATATTCATTAAAATTGTGTAATGGTACATAACTTACAGTGGAAATTACGTTTTGGGCCTCAAGGGATTAATAACACGAGGGCAAAATATAATACTAATAATCCCTGGCACGCCTACAGAAGCGGAGGCAGCCCCCGGAGGCCCCGACGCCGCGCCCTCAGGACCCAGCGGGTGGCCCAGTGGCTGGCGGGACGGCCCGGCCACCACAGGGCCAGACAAAACACCCGCCGTGGCCACAGCGACAACACCTCTCCTCCATACAACACTCCTCCTTGTCATGTTAAGTGTTCAAGTGGCTTCGTGCATTTTCTACTTTCAATCTGAGGTGTCGTTTGTCCCTTCCCGCACACAGGACTCCTCCCCTCGGTGAGCACACATCACAGGACTCCTGCCCTCGGTGAGCACACACACACACACAGACTCCTCCCCTCGGTGAGCACACACACACAAACAGGACTCCTGCCCTCGGTGAGCACACACACACAAACAGGACTCCTGCCCTCGGTGAGCACACACACACACAGGACTCCTGCCCTCGGTGAGCACACATCACAGGACTCCTGCCCTCGGTGAGCACACACACACACAGGACTCCTGCCCTCGGTGAGCACACATCACAGGACTCCTGCCCTCGGTGAGCACACACACACACAGGACTCCTGCCCTCGGTGAGCACACACACACACACAGGACTCCTCCCCTCGGTGAGCACACACACACACAGGACTCCTGCCCTCGGTGAGCACACACACACACAGGACTCCTCCCCTCGGTGAGCACACACACACACAGGACTCCTGCCCTCGGTGAGCACACACACACACAGGACTCCTGCCCTCGGTGAGCACACACACACACAGGACTCCTGCCCTCGGTGAGCACACACACACACAGGACTCCTGCCCTCGGTGAGCACACACACACACAGGACTCCTCCCCTCGGTGAGCACACACACACACAGGACTCCTGCCCTCGGTGAGCACACACACACACAGGACTCCTGCCCTCGGTGAGCACACACACACACAGGACTCCTGCCCTCGGTGAGCACACACACACACAGGACTCCTGCCCTCGGTGAGCACACACACACACAGGACTCCTGCCCTCGGTGAGCACACACACACACAGGACTCCTGCCCTCGGTGAGCACACACACACACAGGACTCCTGCCCTCGGTGAGCACACACACACACAGGACTCCTGCCCTCGGTGAGCACACACACACACAGGACTCCTGCCCTCGGTGAGCACACACACACACAGGACTCCTGCCCTCGGTGAGCACACACACACACAGGACTCCTGCCCTCGGTGAGCACACACACACACAGGACTCCTGCCCTCGGTGAGCACACACACACACACTAGGCACTGCTCATCTCACGGTGCCCTTCTACCTCTACTCCTCCTCCTCCCTACAAAACTATCAGGATTTAAAACATATAAGTCACTAGAATTAAGTTACATTTTGTCTAGGTATGTAAATAGGGTTCATATATTTATTGAGGTACTTATAATTAAGATGAAGTATTTATCTTTGTGGTGTGTATGTGACAAGACTGGAGAGTGGCTCACGCTGAGGTGGCTCACGCTGAGGTGCCTCACACACTCTTCAGTGAGCAAACAGTGTTATGGATCAGACAGGGTTGTGAAAAGTGTTGTGAACGGAAAACAGAAGCAAAACTGACACTTTCACTGCGACCTGGTGCCTCATTATGATGCTGGCACTGACCTGGCACTGTCAGCTGGCACTAAAGTAACCCTGAAGATGAGACACATGCTCTGGAAATACTACAGAGACTATAGTCTATTTTTTTGTACAAGGCAAAAATTTCATGTTATCTTAAGGTCTCACGCTTGAAATGATGCCTCTGTTTACCTGATACTATGGTTAACTATGATAAAATACAGCATAGATTTCGAAGAAGCGTAGTATTCCCTTCTCCTGGCATCAAATATCAGGCAGTAAGCAGCAAGGGGGCAGGAATTTTTGCCTCGTTAAAAAAAATTGACTTTAGTGAAAAACTTTGGTGTTGAGAAGTGACAGTGTCTGCAGCCTGGAAATACTACCGAGACTAGTGAAGAGCTTTGGTGTTGAGAAGTGACAGTGTCTGCAGCCTGGAAATACTACCGAGACTAGTGAAGAGCTTTGGTGTTGAGAAGTGACAGTGTCTGCAGCCTGGATATACTAGAGACTAGTGAAGAGCTTTGGTGTTGAGAAGTGACAGTGTCTGCAGCCTGGATATACTAGAGACTAGTGAAGAGCTTTGGTGTTGAGAAGTGACTGCCTGCAGCCTGGAAATACTACAGAGACTAGTGAAGAGCTTTGGTGTTGAGAAGTGACTGCCTGCAGCCTGGAAATACTACAGAGACTAGTGAAGAGCTTTGGTGTTGAGAAGTGACAGTGCCTGCAGCCTGGAAATACTACCGAGACTAGTGAAGAGCTTTGGTGTTGAGAAGTGACAGTGTCTGCAGCCTGGAAATACTACCGAGACTAGTGAAGAGCTTTGGTGTTGAGAAGTGACAGTGCCTGCAGCCTGGAAATACTACCGAGACTAGTGAAGAGCTTTGGTGTTGAGAAGTGACAGTGTCTGCAGCCTGGAAATACTACACAGACTATAGGCTATTTGATTTATTATGGTCAAAATGCAGTCAGGAAGCCACGCCCCCTGCCTGCCCTTCTATGCTACGGGGCAGCTGATTGGTGCACTCCTCGTATCATCACTACCAATCACAATAGCTTCACTACTTAACAGCGCGTGACCACTGGACAGAGCAATCTTCACTACAGAGGGATTTGTTTTTTTGTCACCCTCTGTAGTGAAGATTGCTGTCCAGTGGTCACGCCGCTGTTAAGTAGTGAAGCTATTGTGATGGGTAGTGATGATACGAGGAATGCACCAATCAGCTGCCCCGTAGAATAGAAGGGCAGGCAGGGGGCGTGGCTTCCTGACTGCATTTTGACCATAATAACAAAAATAGACTATAGTGAAGAGCTTTGGTGTTGAGAAGTGAAAGTGCCTGCAAGAAAGTGACATGATGATGGTGATGCAATAGCAGAAGGCATGATAGTAATACTTGGCAAGGTGTGGCCACGTCATGTCTATAAGTAGGGAAGGTCCTGCCTGTATCTGGTTGTCACGATGTATGAACAATGTCAAGTGTCTAACACATACAGGAACTACCACGTGTAGGTCTCACGGCCTCTTGTAGCTTCCTTGCTTTCTCATGTTCTTATTGTCGTAAAGGTACAGTCAAGATACGGGCTATGTATATTTTTCAGGCAACTATGATAGATGGTTTTGCTAGATCCTTATGATATATATTGTGTATGACATTAATTTATGATATCCAGAATCTAGGTACACTGACAGCCGCCCAGGTAATATAATATAAAGGTTAAGATAAGGGCATACGCGTGGCCTCGGTGCTCATCTCCGTAGCATTAGCCCTTGAGCCTGCTGTGGTGGCTGACAGGCCACTATCCCGGCATCAAGGAATCAAAAATAAGTTCAAATAACACAAAGTAACCATAAAAACGCAGAAAAATAAAAATAAATGCAAATAGATCAATTTTTTTTTATAAATTCCCCAATCTCAAAAAATTTAAAGAGAAAATATATAAATTAATCAAAATGAGTGGAAATAACACTGAAGAAATTATGACAAACATGTTTTTACTTACCTACATCACATAGAGTTGCTGCGTGGCTGTCCTATACAGGCCGTCAGCCACACTCCCACACACACACCACACACCACACTCACACACACACACACCACTGTCACCACACTCCCACCCACCCACACACCCACCACACTCCCACACACACACCACTGTCACCACACACACCACACTCCCACACCCACCACTGTCACCACACACACCACACTCCCACACACACACCACTGTCACCACACTCCCACCGCTGTCACCACACACCCACCTGGGACAACAGGTGGTGCAGGATGGAGCCGGGACTCTCCAGGGACGCCAGGTGGTCATGGGCGTGCTCGTACACAGGTGGGTAGTCACACAGAGCTGCCGTCCGCCACTGCCGTCACCCTGCAGCTCCCCGCCTCTGTTAACACCCAAGCCACTGTTAGTCAGGGCTCTTCTACCCTTCTTATACCCTCAACACCCTAAATCACCCTTATTTAACCCCTTCACGCCCAGATCTTTCCTTGGCTATGAAAAATATTTTGTTGTTAGCCATAATATCACGAAAAGTAACTAAATATACCAAACTATTTAGTCGACAAGGATACTAAGCAGGTAATATCTATCAAAATATTCCTTATAGTCACTAAAAAGCGTCTAATGGTAGCTAAATTACAATGGAAATTACGTTCTGGGTCTCATGGGGTTAAGATGACATGCGGTGCTACAAGTGTACAAGCACCTGAATAGTGACGCGTGTATGAGCAGCTCGCCGCAACAATAACGATATATAATGATCAGAAATAGATGTAAAAATAAATAATACCTTTGACAGCCGCGGCGAGACACTGCTTGTAGGCCTGAAGCAACTGGTAGTGAGAGCTGGGTACCATCGCTGCCCTGTTCCAGCTTGTAGTGAGTGAGTGGCACCCAGGCACTGTGGGACGGTGACAGGCGGTGAGGGAGCGAGGCGTGATATAGCTGTGAGTGGCACCCAGGCACTGAGGACGGTGACAGGCGGTGAGGGAGAGGCGTGACGTGGCTGCCAGACGTACGATTACCCCCTCCCTCTCTTTCTCTCTCCTTCTCAAGTAATAGTTTTTCTCCTATGCACGCCCACCCTCCCTCCTAAGTAAGGCAGTAAAGGAGCTCCTATCCCCAACACACTAAATAGTATTGTTTACTCTCTATAGAAGCTCCCCAACACACTAAATAGTATTGTTTACTCTCTATAGAAGCTATCATCTTTGCACTGCCGATGTGGTAATGTGGTAGGCGGTGAGAGAAAATGGGAAACGTGCGCCACGCTGCCAGACGTAAGACTACTCCCATCTCTCTCTCTCTCTCTCTCTCTCTCTCTCAAGTAGTAGTACTTCTCCTATGCACCCCCACCCCCCTCCTTTAGACAGCCCCTCCCCCTTAAACATACAAAATAAATTATATTTCCTGTAATAACAAAATGAACACAACACTTGTTATCATTCGGTAGTTTTCATTACACCCTATCTTACAATACTGCACCAAGAGTCCGTCTGTCTGTCTGTCCGTACAGCAGTGTGTGTATGTGCACACACACACACACACACACACACGAGGGACAAATGAACGGTCTCCTGTCTGAGGAATGCCCTGGCCTAACCTCACACCTGCCCTGCACCGGTTTGAAGGTCACACACCCTCCTCTGTCTGTAACCTCCTCAGGGGCACCGACAGCAGGCCTGGATGCCCCCTACAAGTGGCTCTCATTTTGCTCACTCTTTGGTTCCCACATTTCCAGCTTCCATCCCTTCTTTGACCCCATTTCCCCCTCCCTGCCCCTGCCAAGCCCCTCTTCCCCCCTCCATCCCCTCTCCTGACCCCCATTTCCCCCTCCCTGCCCCTGCCAAGCCCGCCTCTTCTCCCCATTTCCCCCTCCCTCCCCCTGCCAAGCAAGAGAGAGAGAGAGAGAGAGAAGAGAGAGAGAGAGAGAGAAGAGAGAGAGAGAAGAGAGAGAGTGTGTGTGTGAAAGAATGAATACACTCTTAACATAATTCCAAAGTAATGAGAGAGAGAGAGAGAGAGAGAGAGAGAGAGAGAGAGAGAGAGAGAGAGAGAGAGAGAGAGAGAGAGAGAGAGAGAGAGAGAGAGAGAGAGAGAGAGAGAGAGAGAAGAGAGAGAGAGAGAGAGAGAGAGAGAGAGAGAGAGAGAGAGAGAGAGAGAGAGAGAAGAATAAGGTAATAAAAAATAAAAAATAATAATAAATAAAATTAATAAAAAATAAATAAAATTGTCTGTTGTCGAGCCATAAAATTATAAGAAGTAACTGAATATAACAAATTAGTTGGTCGACAAGGATACTAAACAGATCCTATCTATAAAATATTAATTATATTCACTAAAACTCTTCTAGTGGTACCCAAATCACAATGGAAATTACGTTGTGGGTCTCAAGGAGTTAACACGAATACCAGCACAAACAAATCAGAAAACACAGGTACAGGCAGGTGGAGGAGGGGAAAACACAGGTACAGGCAGGTGGAGGAGGGATAAACACAGGTACAGGCAGGTGGAGGAGGGATAAACACAGGTACAGGCAGGTGGAGGAGGGGAAAACACAGGTACAGGCAGGTGGAGGAGGGATAAACACAGGTACAGGCAGGTGGAGGAGGGATAAACACAGGTACAGGCAGGTGGAGGAGGGATAAACACAGGTACATGCAGGTGGAGGAGGGAAAAACACAGGTACAGGCAGGTGGAGGAGGGAAAACACAGGTACAGGCAGGTGGAGGAGGGGAAAACACAGGTACAGGCAGGTGGAGGAGGGATAAACACAGGTACATGCAGGTGGAGGAGGGAAAAACACAGGTACAGGCAGGTGGAGGAGGGAAAACACAGGTACAGGCAGGTGGAGGAGGGGAAACACAGGTACAGGCAGGTGGAGGAGAGATAAACACAGGTACAGGCAGGTGGAGGAGGGATACACACAGGTACAGGCGGGTGGAGGAGGGATAAACACAGGTACAGGCAGGTGGAGGAGGGGAAAACACAGGTACAGGCAGGTGGAGGAGGGATAAAGACAGGTACAGGCAGGTGGAGGAGGGATAACACAGGTACAGGCAGGTGGAGGAGGGATAAACACAGGTACAGGCAGGTGGAGGAGGGAAAAACACAGGTACAGGCAGGTGGAGGAGGGATAAACACGGGTACAGGCAGGTGGAGGAGGGGAAAACACAGGTACAGGCAGGTGGAGGAGGGATAAACACAGGTACAGGCAGGTGGAGGAGGGGAAAACACAGGTACAGGCAGGTGGAGGAGGGATAAACACAGGTACAGGCAGGTGGAGGAGGGATAAACACAGGTACAGGCAGGTGGAGGAGGGATAAACACAGGTACAGGCAGGTGGAGGAGGGAAAAACACAGGTACAGGCAGGTGGAGGAGGGATAAACACAGGTACAGGCAGGTGGAGGAGGGATAAACACAGGTACAGGCAGGTGGAGGAGGGATAAACACAGGTACAGGCAGGTGGAGGAGGGATAAACACAGGTACAGGCAGGTGGAGGAGGAAAAACACAGGTACAGGCAGGTGGAGGAGAGATAAACACAGGTACAGGCAGGTGGAGGAGGGGAAAACATAGGTACATGCAGGTGGAGGAGGGATAAACACAGGTACATGCAGGTGGAGGAGGGAAAAACACAGGTACAGGCAGGCAGGTAGGTGGGTAAGTGTGGGTCGGTACTGAAGCCAGCGTCTAAATCTCTCTCCAGCGTCAGTATCTCCCCAGGTGTTGCGTGGGAAGGTTACGTGTGCCTCTCTCTGGTGGGATCAATTGTATCCTTACCTATTGATGTGTGGTGCTTCTATACCTATGCTGAAGCTCGTGATTGTGATTCCCCTGATGAAGTTGTCATGGTGATATTAGTGTATGGGATTTCGAGTGTGAGTATGGTGATGATGATGATGAATAGTGACAAGTATGGTGAGATCAGATCAGATTTTCTTCCGGTGATGACAAACTAACTGGAAAGATAATTATGATGATATTGATGGTGAGAAAATAATCATTGATGCATAAAAAAAAAAGTGCCAAGTCTTGTGTTTCATATATAACAAAAAATGTAATGGGTTTGGAAAGATCCTACACAAAATAGCAGTGTGTGTGTGTGTGTGTGTTGAGAGAGAGAGAGAGAGAGAGAGAGAGAGAGAGAGAGGAGAGAGAGAGAGAGAGAGAGAGAGAGAGAGAGAGAGAGAGAGGAAAGCGGCGCGTTACAGAGGAAATGGAACGAGCAGGTGCGAGGGAAATGCTACACACACACACACACACACACACGCACGCACGCACGCACACACACACACACACACACACACACACACACACACACACACACACACACACACACACACACACAGACACACACACACAGACACACACACACACACACACACGCACGCACGCACGCACACACACACACACACACAGACACACACACACACACACACACACGCACACACACACACACAGACACACACACACACACACACGCACACACACACACACATACACACACACACAGATAAAGATAGATAGATAAATGTATTGACCCCAGAATACATATTACTGTATAAAATACCAAACATTTAACGTAATATCAAGTTTGCAACAGTATACATATATGGAATAATTCGCCTAAACTGTAGTCCACAAAAAAAACTTTACATACAAGTATAGTTATATTACTGAGAGGCTCAACTGAAATTATACAAAATAGTCATCTAAAAAATAATATCACTGAAAAACACTAATGAGACAAAAAGTGAGAAATAGTAAGTCATAAAAAGGAAAGTAAGAACACGTGATTAAAAAGTAAAACACTAAAGGAAACAAAACATTAAAAGTAATACCAGAAAGATTATCAAATTCTAAAAAGATTAATATTAAGTGTAAAAATTGCTAAATACACACACACACATATACACACACAGACATACACATACACACACACACACACATACACACATACACACATACACACACACACACATACACATACACACACACACATACACACACACACACACACACACACACACACACACACAACCACACACACACATACACACACACACATACACACACACACACACACACACACACACATATATACCCACACACACATACACACACACACACACATACACACACACACACACATACACATACACATACCCATACACACATACACACACACATACACATACACATACACACATACACACACACATACACACACACACACACACACACACACACACACACACACACACACACAACCACTAACTCACTCGTTCAGAAAGTCAGTTTATTAGTGTTACAATCAGTCAGTCAGTCAATCAGTCAGTCACAAATTTATTCAGTCAGTCTGTCAGTCAGGCGCTTAGAGTCAGTTACTCAGTCAAGTTGGTAAGTCAGTTGCTTCATCAGTCTATAAGCGGTGCATCAAGTCGTCAGTCAGTCAGTCAGTCAGTCAGTCAGTCAGTCAAATAATTATTATCAGTGTAGAAAGAAATATAAGATCAAGGCTTTTCCTTAGTCATTCTGCGCATCTTCATTATCTCTCTCTCTCTCTCTCTCTCTCTCTCCCCTCTCTCTCTCTCTCTCTCTCTCTCTCTCTCTCTCTCTCTCTCTCTCTCTCTCTCTCTCTCTCTCTCTCTCTCTCTCTCTCTCTCTCTCTCCAGTCAACCATCACGTGTTCAGTTACCGGAAGTCAGTCCTCTCTCTCCCTCTCGAACATACCTGGTCACACACACACACACACACACACACACACACACACACACACACACACACACACACACACACACACACACACACACATAAACACACACACACACACCCCAGTGGTTTGGAATATTTTGCTGACAAAGCGGGTAGTTTGTCCCCCTTGAGCAATGGGATGGGGTGTATGTATGTATGTAAACTTATATGTATATGTATGTATGTATGTATGCATGTATTAAATTGTATTTGACGATGGAATACTTTGTTTCGTTTGGGAAGTTGTATGTTGTGGACACTTGAGCGCATGAAGCAGGTGCTGCTATCTACATATCTGGTTGTAATATATCTATGTTCCTTATTGGACTAAGGAATAAATGCGTACAAACAGGAAGTACCAGTTTAATTTAGCTCCAGAATGTCTTCACCAATAAACAGACTTATAGAGCCTTGGCCTGCATGTTAGAAAGTGTAGAGAGATGGAAGTGTTCTATGCATCGAATTACTAATCAACAAGGCCTGAGCATCACACATAACATAGAACATAAGGAAGCTACAAGAGGCTGGGAGACCTACACGTGGTAGTTCCGGTTGTGTATTGAAAAGGTTGTTCCTCCTCACAACTAAAATGATCTGTTTTCATCCCAAATAGAGTAGCTAGGAGACCCTATAACCGAACTCTATAGAGGGGCATCCAGAAGTAACAGATCAGAACACACCACGAAAACAAAGGAAATAAAGAAAACTGAAACCTGTAAAAACTTATAAAAATCGACCATATTCAAGTTACACTGAAATGCAGCTTTGATTTACTGGTCCTGTGTGTGTGTGTGTGTGTGTGTGTGTGTGTGTGTGTGTGTGTGTGTGTGTGTGTGTGTGTGTGTGTGTGTGTCAGTGAGTGCACACGAAAAACTAGGTCATTGTTTTTCTCAGCGAGTACATGACCCCGAACATCATAAGGGAAAAAATAAGGAAAATAAGAGAAATCAGTGCTTTCCTATACATCACATAGAGGCAATGAAACTACTGCAGGGAACTATCAGTGGCGAGATCAAGCAATACATAGGAATGCCAAGAACTGAAGTATTAATAAGACTGGCTTGGCTACTGGCCTGTGTGTAAAGGAGACATGCTTCACGCTACAAGGAAAGAGGTCGGGAAGAAGAAAAGAATGGCGTGTAGAGAAGAAACCTTACTGTCACCACCAACACCTCACCACCACTACCATTCTCTGGCCCTCACTGCCTACCTGCCACCGCTACCATGTCATCACCACAGTATTGGTAGTTAGCTGTTAACCACCAACCACCGACACCACTATTTCCTACCACCAACTACTACTACCATGGCCCCCTCAGTGAAGAAAGGTAATCTTGATAGTTGTAATAGTAGGGGAGAGCGAGGCAGGTTGCATCGAGGGTAGGTTGCATCATTGCCTCTAACTCGCATTAACTTTTTTTATTATTATTATTGTTGTAGTTGTAGTAGTAGTAGTTTATAGTAGTAGTAGTAGTAGTAGTAGTAGTAGTAGTATAGTAGTAGTATTAAGACGATGTACGTGTGATAGATAACATGCGAGTTAGAGGCAATGATGCAACCTGCCCCACTCTCCCCTACCTAATGTGTGAAGGTTTGTTGTCATGTAAGAGTGTGTATGGCAGAGTTCATAAGTGAGTTAAGAAATACAGTCAGCTAGGTGGTGGAGGAGTGCACGACAGTCTTTTTTATTAATGAGGCGAAAATTCCATTCTATATTAGTCTCATGCTTAAAATGATGCCTGTTGACTTGATACTAGGGTTAACTATGATAAAATACAGCTGACATTAAGAAGAACCGTACTATTCCCTTCTCCTGGCATCAAATATCAGTCAGTAAGCAGCAAGGGGGCAGGGTTTTTCGCCTCCTAAAAAAAATGCCAGAGTATACAGCACAATAGCACATAGAAGCGATCAAGTCACGCCACGACGGGCCAGCGACGGACGGGGCTGCCAGACGCACGACTACACCCAACGATATTACTGTATATATTAATAGTATCCTTGATTACATACACCTTATGAGTGCCCCCCCCATCTCTCTCTCTCTCTCTCTCTCTCTGGTTATCAGCCATATCATTTATATCTGAGGGTTTGAGGAGATATATTACACACGAATTTATAAACGGCGACCAGCGACGGACCGGCCTGCCAGACGCACGACTCTATTTATAGTAATAATAATACTAATTTTATTTCCCCCGGTGGCATAGACGGCAAAAATATAAACATAATAACACAATAACATCAGAAAATCAGGAAGCTACAAGAGGCTGGGAGACCTACACGTGGTAGTTCCTGTTAATAAACACTACCGAGGCATTGTTACAACAGTTGTTATTAATGTTATTATGGATAAGCTTTCACTCAGTTGTCAAGGATAATTTCCGTGACAATTTTATATTTATTTGAGGAGGAGGAGATGAAGGAGGAGGAGGAGGAGGAGATGAAGGAGGAGGAGGAGGAGGAGATGAAGGAGGAGGAGGAGGAGGAGGAGGAGGAGGAGGAGGAGGAGGAGGAGGAGGAGGAGGAGGAGGAGGAGATGAAGGAGGAGGAGGAGGAGATGAAGGAGGAGGAGGAGGAGATGAAGGAGGAGGAGAGGAAAGTAGAGCGTAAAGGAAGGAGTAGAAGGTACCGTTTATCTCTCTTCCCTCCTCCTCCTCCTCCTCCTCCTCACAGTGTGCAGTTCTGGTCACCTTATTATAAAAAGGACATAGATAAACTAGAAAAAATACAGCGCAGAGTAACCAAAATGATACCTAGATTGCGTAATAAATCGTACGAAAATCGGCTCAAAGAACTTAACTTATTCCCACTAACAAAACGAAGGAAAAGAGGTGACCTCATCGAAGTCTTTAAAATCTTCAATGGATTTACGAACGTAGTCCCAGAAAATCTTTTCACGCTAGACCGGTCAAGCTCAACTAGAAACAACGGATTTAAAATAAGCAGGAAACGGTTTGTAACGAACGAAGCAAAGTACTTCTTCACAAGCCGTGTTGTAAACGTATGGAATGGGCTGCCCTCAGACGTAGTAAACTCAAATACAATAGAATCATTTAAAAATCGCCTCGATAAATATTTCATATCAAATCCCCGGTTGTCACTGTTTATCTCGGAATAATAAATTTATCTCGCGGGCCTCTGATACTTACTCTCATTGCGTAAAATGATTGCGAGTCGCGTCTACACAACCCCTCCCACACGTCTCAGACAGCCCCGAG
>JACEEZ010019595.1:210000-215000 GCA_016584305.1 Chionoecetes opilio | reverse complement strand
CTCCAGCCTGGACATAGGGTATAAAAAGGGTAGTGATGCTGCGATGTAGGGGGGGAGAGCGGGGCAGGTTGCATCGAGGGTAGGTTGCATCATTGCCTCTAACTCGCATGTTATCACACGTAGTACATCGTCTTAACACTACTACTACTACTACTACTACTACTACTACTATAAACTACTACTACTACTACAACTACAACAATAATAATAATAAAAAAAAGTTAATGCGAGTTACGAGGCAATGACCTACCTACCCTCGATGCAACCTGCCCCGCTCTCCTCCCCTAACAATTCGACCCTTAATAGACCCCTCATTTCTGAGTGTGTACCGGCAGGCGATCGTCTACCTACACCAGAACCACGTGATGCACCGCGACATCAAGGGCATAATATCCTGCTGACGGAAAACGCTAATATCAAGCTGGTGGATTTTGGCGTGTCCTCCCACCTGGCTTCTACTTGGGGCCGCCGCAACACCTCCGTCGGCACTCCGTACTGGATGGCGCCAGAGGTAAGGGCCATGATAGAGGCACCTTGGGGAGAGAAGGATGGAGGGAAGGGGAGAGAAGGATGGAGGGAAGGGGTTTGGGAAGGGGAGAGAAGGATGGAGGGAAGGGGAGAGAAGGATGGAGGGAAGGGGAGAGAAGGATGGAGGGAAGGGGAGAGAAGGATGGAGGGAAGGGGAGAGAAGGATGGAGGGAAGGGGTTTGGGGAAGGGGAGGAAGGATGGAGGGAAGGGGGGTTTGGGGAAGGGGAGAGAAGGATGGAGGGAAGGATGGAGGGAAGGGGTTTGGGGAAGGGGAGAGAAGGATGGAGGGAAGGGGAGGAAGGGTGGTGGGAAGGGGAGGGAAGGATGGAGGGAAGGGGTTTGGGAAGGGGAGAGAAGGATGGAGGGAAGGTTTGGTAAGGTTTGGAAAGGGGAAAGAATGACCTGTAATGACCTACAACAGCGTAACGCGTGCATCGCCTCCCTCTGCGTGACAGGTCATCGCGTGCGAGCAACAGCTGGACTACAGTTACGATGCGCGCTGTGACGCCTGGTCGCTGGGCATCACGGGTATCGAGCTGGCAGACGGAGAACCACCTCTCTCAGACATTCATCCCATGAGAGCACTCTTCCAGGTGACACACACACACACACACACACACACACACACACACAACACCAACACACAACACACACGCGCGCGCCCGCGGCAGGCCGCGCAGCACACACGCGTCTATCAGGTGCCTAGTGCCCATCAGAGATCCCGATCCCGGGAACTCCGTAGTGTATGGTTAGCATATCGTGCTAAACAAACCAGAAAGTCCCGGGTTCGACCCCCGTCGATCCGAACAGACGGGGGGTCTCTTAAACCCGAGCCCTGTCCACCCAGCAGTGAATGGGTACCAGGTGTTAGCCGGGGTTTGTGACCCCCCTCCCGGGTGGTGGCTTCGGCCAACACTAAGCATTAAGAATGAATGATAAAAATGTTGATATGGAGACGGGGCCATACGAGCGTTGCTCAGGCCCTGAAAAATACAACTAGATGAATACACACACACACACTCACACATGTGCACACACACACACATGGACTAGATGAATAAGTATAGGTGATAGCTACCAAAAAAATATGAGTATCAATTTTAAGGGTGAAAATAATTTGGTAAACACACACACACACACACACACACACACACACACACACACAACACGTCTATAAGGTGCCTATTGCCCCGTCAGATCCCCCGCAACCCGCCTCCCACCCTGGACCGGCCTGTGGAGTGGACCAATAACTTCAATGACTTCCTCTCCGAGTGTCTGGTGAAGGACTTTGAGCAGCGTCACAGCGCCCAGGAGCTGCTGCAACACCCCTTCATCAAGGCCGTGCCACACAACCCAGAGGAGGTCAGACCACAGCATGCACAACAGACACAAAAAACATTAATATAAGAAAATAAAAAGCAAATAGGGAAAAACTGGTTCACAAATAGGGTGGTGAATGATTGGCATGGACTCAGTAGACAGGTAGTTAGTGCGGAGTCATGAGGGAGCTTTAAAAGGAGGTTGGATAAATTCATGGATGGGGATGAAAGGTGGATGTAGGTAGTTTCAAGTAACAGGAACTACCACGTGTAGATCTCACGGCCTTTTATAACTTCCTTATGTTCATATGTTCTGAAGAAACATCATAGAACATAAGAAAACATCATAAGAACATAGTGAGACCTACACGTGGTAGTTCCTGTTACTTAACACTACCTACATCCACCTTTCATCCCCATCCATGAAATTATCCAGCCTCCTTTTAAAGCTCCCTAATATGAGATAGCAAGATGAACAGAGAGGAGAGAGAGAGAGAGAGAGAGAGAGAGAGAGAGAGAGAGAGAGAGAGAGAGAGAGAGAGAGAGAGAGAGAGAGAGAGAGAGAGAGAGAGAGAGAGAATTGAAAAGATAAAGGGCAGTGAGGTAGATAGAGAAATGTGGATGAGAAAACGCGAAGAATGTGGAGAAAAAGAGAAAAATTACACTATGAGCCATAAATTAGTAAAGGAAACGGAGAGAGAGAGAGAGAGAGAGAGGAGAGAAGAGAGAGAGAGAGAGAGAGAGAGAGAGAGAGGGGTCCCCGTAACGCCATCTTAAGAGAGAGCTAACAAAATGGAGTTGGTCTCCCTCGCTGGGCTGCCAGACGTACGATTCGCCGAGCTGCCAGACGTATGATTCGCCGGGTTGCCAGACGTACGAATACCCCCTATGCTTGGTGGCCCCATCTCTCTCTCTCTCTCATTCATTCCCTAACCCATGCACTCCGTCCCTCCCTCCCCAGGTACGGCGTGAACTAGTCCTCCTGCAGAACGACCTGAGGAAGAGGAACCAGCTTGTACAGAAGCAGCCGGAGACCACGATCAAGGGCGGCGCGCTCAAGGCTGACAGACGCACCAAGAGGACGCCTCTCTGGATGGACGACCTGGCCTGCCTCGAGCGCCTGACAGAGGCACGCACACACACACCACACCACACACAGGCACACACCACACCACACAGGCACACACAGACACAGGCACACACACACACACACACAGGCACACACACAGGCACACACCACACACAGGCACACACCACACGCACACACACACCACACCACACACACACACACAGGCACACACCACACACAGACTTACAGGCACGTACACACACACAGGCACACCACACACAGGCACACACACACACACACACACACACACACACACACACACACACGCACAATGAAATGTCTACCTATTCATCAATCTCCCAAATGAAATATCTGGCAAATAATCTCTGTATCTCGTTCTCCAGGAGGTCATCGTGGATCACTTGGAGCGACGGTACCAGACGGATCAGATTTACACGTACATGGGCGATATTCTGGTAGCGGTGAACCCTTTCAAGGATCTGGGCGTGTATGGCGACCAGGTGAGAGACTGTGGCTTCAAGGGCAAGGGAAGGGAAACTCTGGCAAGGGGAAAGGAAGGGAAGGGGAACTGTGGCAAGGGGAAAGGAAGGGAAGGGATGGGAAGGGGAAAGGAAGGGAAGGGATGGGAAGGGAAAGGGAGGATGGGAGGGAGGGAGGAAGGAAGGGAAGGGATGGGAGGAGGGATGGGAAAGGAAGGGAGAGGGAGGGATGGGAAGGGAAGGGGAAAAGGAAGGGAAGGGATGGGAAGGGGAGGGAAGGGAAGGGAAGGGAAGGGAAAGGAAGGGAAGGGATGGGAAGGGAAGGGAAGGGATGGGAAGGGGAAGGCAAACAGTGTGAGGAAGGGGTCTATAGATGGATGGAAGGCTAGAGTAAAAAGGTTGAAATGTTTGTTCTTGTGATGTGGTAGAAGCCTTTATGCTTTTATATTTATTTGACTATTGCCAAACCTCAGTTCCTTTATTACTACATGTATTTAAGAACATAAGAACATAAGGAAGCTACAAGAGGCCGTGAGACCTACACGAGGTAGTTCCTGTTACTTAACACTACCTACATCCACCTTTCATCCCCGGGGATCCATGAATTTAATTTATCCAGCCTCCTTTTAAAGCTCCCTATTGACTCTGCACTAACTACCTGTCTCATGAGTCCATTCCAATCATTTACCACCCTATTTGTGAACCAGTTTTTCCCTATTTCTTTTTTAAATTGACGCTTTTCCAGCTTAGCCACTCCTCCCTCACCTCCTTGCTTCCCTGTCAGGAGTCTCGTCAGTACCGGGGGATGGTGAAGAGTGAGAACCCTCCGCACATCTTCGCCATGGCAGACAACGCCTACCACAACATGCTGCACCAAAAACAACAACAGGGCATCGTGATCTCGGGCGAGTCCGGGGCGGGCAAGACAGAGAGCGCCAACTTACTCCTCAACCAACTCGTCACGCTAGGCAAGGTGGGTACAGTGTGGGAGGGAGGGTGTGAGTGTGAGGGAGTGTGTGAGGGAGTGTGTGAGGGAGTGTGGGAGTGTGTGAGTGTGCGGGAGTTTATTGAAAGAGTGTGTGTGGGAGGGAGAGAGTGCGTGAGTGTGTGCGTGAGTGTGTGAGTGCATTGAGGTAGTGTGTGTGTGTGTGTGTGTGTGTGTGTGTGTGTGTGTGTGTGTGTGTGTGTGTGTGTGTGTGTGTGTGTGTGTGTGTGTGGTGTGTGTGTGTGTGAGGGAGTGTGTGTGTGTGAGGGAGTGTATTAAGGGAGGGAGGGAGGGAGTGTGTCATGATGTAAATAGTAGTTAGATCATGGGTACAGTATACATTGCTGACCAAGGCGATCTAATATACTCCTCTCTCTCTCTCTCTCTCTCTCTCTCTCTCTCTCTCTCTCTCTCTCTCTCTCTCTCTCTCTCTCTCTCTCTCTCTCTCTCTCTCTCTCTCTCTCTCAGTTTGCCTCTCTCCGAACTCTCATTTCTATCTCTTCCCACATTTTAAACATATATACCTTTTTTTCTTCTCTTTTCTCCTTCCCTCCTCTTTCGATGAAGCTGATTCTCTTCTATTTACATTTAAACGCCA
>JACEEZ010019595.1:165000-205000 GCA_016584305.1 Chionoecetes opilio | reverse complement strand
GCAGCCATTCAGTAGGGTGTATCATCACTCAGCCGTCATGGGTTTGTATCAGTCCAGTCAGCCGGGTCGTAGGTGTTCAGTCAGTCAGCCAGCCCGTAGGTGTATCAGTCAGTCCCAGTCAGTAGGTGTACAGCGTCCCGTCGTGGGTTTCAGTCACAGCCAGTCGTGGGGTGTACAGCAGTCAGCCAGTCAGTAAGGGTGATTCAGTCAGTCAGCCAGTCATTTAGGTGTATCAGTCAGTCAGCCAGTCAGTAGGGTGTATCAGTCAGTCAGCCAGTCAGTAGGGTGTATCAGTCAGTCAGCCAGTCAGTAGGGTGTATCAGTCAGTCAGCCAGTCAGTAGGGTGTATCAGTCAGTCAGCCAGTCAGTAGGGTGTATCAGTCAGTCAGCCAGTCAGTAGGGTGTATCAGTCAGTCAGCCAGTCAGTAGGGTGTATCAGTCAGTCAGCCAGTCAGTAGTGTGTATCAGTCAGTCAGCCAGTCAGTAGGGTGTATCAGTCAGTCAGCCAGTCAGTAGGGTGTATCAGTCAGTCAGCCAGTCAGTAGGGTGTATCAGTCAGTCAGCCAGTCAGTAGGGGGTATCATCAGTCAGCCAGTCATAGGGTGTATCAGTCAGTCAGCCATTTCAGTAGGTGTATCAGTCGTTCAGCAGTCAGTAGGGTTACAGTCTTACAACGTTATATTTATGGCCTTGATTGATTGTTACTTATCCTTTGTTTTTTTTTGTTTCTTTTCTCTCTCTCTCTCTCTCTCTCTCTCTCTCTCTCTCTCTCTCTCTCTCTCTCTCTCTCTCTCTCTCTCTCTCTTTCTCTTGTTCAGGTGGATATCATTGAATTTGCGGACAACCGACCTGTTCTCGACATGTTTTTGGCTAAGCCCCTCGGCCTCTTGGCATTGCTGGACGAAGAAAGCAGATTCCCCAAGGCCACTGATCAGTCCCTCGTGGGTAAGTGTGTGTGTGTGTGTGTGTGTGTGTGTGTGTGTGTTGTGTTGTGTGTGTGTGTGTGTGTGTGTGTGTGTGTTGTTTTGTCTGTGGTGTGTGTGTGCGTGCTTACCTAATTGTATTCATTCATCAGATTTATGTATATTGCTGTGTGTGTGTGTGTGTGTGTGTGTGTGTGTGTGTGTGTGTGTGTGTGTGTGTGTGTGTGTGTGTGTCTGTGTGTGTGTGTGTGTGTCTGTGTGTGTGTGTGTGAAAGAGAGCAGTCACCATCACTTCGTCTACCCCCCCCTCTCTCTACCCTACCTCTCCTTTCTCCCACCATCCCTGCCTGCACTTCCCTCCACCTCATCAAGCCTTCCCTTCTCTACATAATCTTCCCTTCCTTTACAGAGAAGATTCACGGCAACATCAAGTCACAATATTACATCAAGCCCAAAGCCCAAGGTCTGGATTTCACCGTCCGTCACTTCGCGGGGAAAGTCACCTATGAGGCCCGCTACTTCCTCGAAAAGAACAGAAATTTCCTTCCCACTGAAGTGATCCAACTGTTCCGCCAAAGTTCCCACGACACTATCAGGTGAGTTAGAGGAAGGGAGAGAGAGAGAGAGAGAGAGAGAGAGATAGGGGTGCCAAGCATACAAGTAGTTGTGCGTCTGGCAGGCCGGTCCCCGCTAGTTCCCGTGTATACTGATCTTCTCAAACACCCTCAGATATAAATGATATGACTGATAACCAGACATAGAGAGAGAGAGGAAGAGAGAGAGAGAGAGATGGCTGTGGGGGGGTTATCATGGGGTATAATCGAGGCTACTATAATATACACAGTAGTATGGTTTGGTTTAGTCGTGCGTCTGGCAGGCCGGTCCCCGCTACTCTCCGTTATTACATATCTTCTCAAACTCCCTCAGATATAAATGATATGGCAAATAACCAGAGAGAAAGAGATAGCGAGAGATGGATGTGGGGGTGTTATCATGGGGTGTAATCGAGGCTACTATAATATACACAGTAGTATGGTTTGGTTTAGTCGTGCGTCTGGCAGGCCGGTCCCCACTGGCCACAAGCTCCTCCACCTTACTGACGAGGTGCGGAGGGGCCTTGGCCAGTCCCGCCCTCCTCCCTCCTCACCACACACACTGCAACCCTCCTGCCCATCATGACACACCGCCCCGCATCTCACTATGAACAGAGATATATATATATACATGTCTGTCTATACCAAGGAAGAAGAGTAGGAAAGAGAGAGAGAGGGAGGAGTTAAGGAATGGAGGGTGACGGGCGTTGCAATGCATGGGGCGATAGGCACGTAGTGATAAGTGACAGTAATTCACACACATGCTGCTATCTTCCCCCACGTCCTGTCCTACACAAGTCTTGCCTTCCCTTCCATCTCCCTGCCGCCCTGTAGCCCTCCCTGGCACTCCCTGTACACGGTAAGCAAGGTGACAGAGGCTGGTAGCTTGCGGGTGCCGCGCTGCCTGACGTAGGAGGCACCAGCTGCACTCTGCACCGAGGCACCCGCCCTCCGCTCCCTGCCACTGTCAATGTCAATTATGTCTTGTGTTTCTACATCTCAAACACACAAACACACACACACACACACACACTGACTCCCCTCCCAGCCTCCCTCCTTCCAATTATGTCTCTCTGTTTCTACATCTCAAACACACACACACACACACACACACACACACTGACTCCTCTCCCAGCCTCCCTCCTTCCAATTATGTCTCTCTGTTTCTAAATCTCAAACACACACACACACACACACTGACTCCTCTCCCAGCCTCCCTCCTTCCAATTATGTCTCTGTTTCTAAATCTCAAACACACACACACACACACACTGACTCCTCTCCCAGCCTCCCTCCTTCCAATTATGTCTCTCTGTTTCTAAATCTCAAACACACACACACACACACACTGACTCCTCTCCCACCCTCCCTCCTTCCAATTATGTCTCTCTGTTTCTACATCTCAAACAACACCACACACACACTGACTCCCTCCAGCCCCTCCTCCCATTATGTCTCTCTTTTCTACATCTCAACACACACACACACACACACACACTGACTCCCTCCCTCCTCCTTCCCTCCGTCAGATTTTTGTTCCAATGTCCGCTGACGAAGACTGGAAACTTGTACTACGCCACCCCGAGGTCGTCCCCGCGAGGCACTGTGAACCGAGAGAAGGCAGGCAGCACCAAGGCAAGGGCCAAGGGCAGGATTGATGGAAGAAAGCTGTGTGTGTGTGTGTGTGTGTGTGAAGGGCGGGCCCGGCGGCAGCACCAAGGCAAGGGCCAAGGGCAGGATTGATGGGAAGAAAGCTGTGTGTGTGTGTGTGTGTGTGTGTGAAGGGCGGCCGGCGGCAGCACCAAGGCAAGGGCAGGATTGATGGAAGAAAGCTGTGTGTGTGTGTGTGTGTGGTGTGAGAAGGGCGGGCCCGGCGGCAGCACCAAGGCAAGGGCCAAGGGCAGGATTGATGGAAGAAAGCTGTGTGTGTGTGTGTGTGTGTGTGTGTGAAGGGCGGGCCGGCGCAGCACCAAGGCAAGGGCAGTATTGATGGAGAAAGCTGTGGTGTGTGGTGTGTGTGTGAAGGGCGGGCCGCGGCAGCACCAAGGCAAGGGCAGGATTGATGGAAGAAAGCTGTGTGTGTGGTGTGTGTGTGTGTGAAGGGCGGGCCCGGCGGCAGCACCAAGGCAAGGCAAGGGCAGGATTGATGGAAGAAAGCTGTGTGGTGTGTGTGTGTGGTGTGAAGGGCGGCCCGGCGGCAACACCAAGGCCAAGGGCAGGATTGATGGAAGAAAGCTGGTGTGGTGTGTGTGTGTGTGTGAAGGGCGGGCCCGGCGGCAGCACCAAGGCAAGGGCAGGATTGATGGAGGAAAGCTTGTGTGTGTTGTGTGTGTGTGTGAAGGGCGGGCCCGGCGGCAGCACCAAGGCAAGGGCAGGATTGATGGAAGAAAGCTGTGGTGTGTGTGTGTGTGTGAGAAGGGCGGGCCGGCGGCAGCACCAAGGCAAGGGCCAAGGCAGATTGATGGAAGAAAGTGTGTGTGTGTGTGTGTGTGAGAAGGGCGGGCCCGGCGGCAGCACCAAGGCAAGGGCATGGATTGATGGAAGAAAGCTGTGTGTGTGTGTGTGTGTGTGTGGAAGGGCGGGCCCGGCGGCAGCACCAAGGCAAGGGCAGGATTGATGGAAGAAAGCTGTGTGTGTGTGTGTGTGTGTGTGAGAGGGCGGGCCCGGCGGCAGCACCAAGGCAAGGGCAGGATTGATGGAAGAAAGCTGTGTGTGTGTGTGTGTGTGTGTGAAGGGCGGGCCCGGCGGCAGCACCAAGGCAAGGGCAGGATTGATGGAAGAAAGCTGTGTGTGTGTGTGTGTGTGTGTGAGAAGGGCGGGCCCGGCGGCAGCACCAAGGCAAGGGCAGGATTGATGGAAGAAAGCTGTGTGTGTGTGTGTGTGTGAAGGGCGGGCCCGGCGGCAGCACCAAGGCAAGGGCAGGATTGATGGAAGAAAGCTGGGGTGTGTGGTGTGTGTGAGAAGGGCGGGCCCCGGCGGCAGCACCAAGGCAAGGGCAGGATTGATGGAAGAAAGCTGTGTGTGTGTGTGTGTGTGAAGGGCGGGCCCGGCGGCAGCACCAAGGCAAGGGCAGGATTGATGGAAAAAAGACTATAGATGGAAGAAAGCTGTGTTTGTGTGTGTGTGTGTGTGTGTGAGCCTTGCCCTAGCCAGGTGGTGACGTGCTCCTCCCACAGACCCAGTACGACAGCCGCGGCCTGGCCTCGCAGACCAAGGCGCAGCAGACGGTGGCCACCTACTTCAGGTACTCGCTTATGGACCTACTGCAGAAGATGGTCAACGGAACGCCACACTTCGTCAGGTGTATCAAGCCTAACGACGACAAGACGCCCAACAACTTTGACAAGAAGAAGGTGAGCAGGAGGAGGAGGAGGAGGAGGAGGAGGAGGAGGAGGACATGAAAAATTATGTATATGCACACGTATAAATGTTCCGTACTCACTCTAACACCTCATAAGAACATAAGAAAATAAGGAAACTACAAGAGGCCGCGAGACCTACACGAGGTAGTTGCTGTTACTTAATAGCCCTACTAATCCACCTTTCATCCCCATCCATGAAATTATCCAGCCTCCTTTTAAAGCTCCCTAATGACTCCGCACTAACCACCTGACTACTGAGTCCATGCCAACTCAACACTGTCACACCCTGTTCAGGTGGAGCGCCAACTGCGTTACGCCGGCGTGATGGAAACCGTGAGAATCAGACAACATGGCTTCTCGCACCGCATCGTGTTCGCCGAGTTTCTGAGAAGGTGAGAGAGAGAGAGAGAGAGAGAGAGAGAGAGAGAGAGAGAGAGAGAGAATAATGGTATGTTATTTTACCTAACTAATATATCTTAACAAGAACACATTTTTTCTGTTTTCATGTCTCCATATAATTCATTTCAGTGTTGTGTGTGTGTGTGTGTGTGTGTGTGTGTGTGTGTGTGTGTTCAAGAGTGAGTTTCTGAGGAGAGAGAGAGAGGAGAGTCAATACATGGTGAACACTGAACGCCATAATCCCTCCCACCTCCTGCCCTGTGTGTGTGTGTGTGTGTGTGTGTGTGTGTGTGTGTGTTGTGTGTGTGTATGACAAGAGTGAGTTTCTGAGGAGAGAGAGAGAGGAGAGTCAATACATGGTGAACACTGAACGCCATAATCCCTCCCGCCTCCTGTCCTAGATACTGTTTCTTGGCCTTCAACTTCGACGAGCGCGTGACGGCCTCCAAGGAGAACTGTCGCTTGTTATTACTTCGCCTCAAAATGGATGGCTGGGCGCTTGGCAAGACCAAAGTGTTCCTCAAGTACTACCACGTCGAGTACCTCACCAAGATGTACGAAAAACAGGTCAGTCTGCAAGGGAAATAAACCCCATGCCCTTGATTTAACATAAAAACATAACAACATAAGAAAATAAGGACGCTACAAGAGGCTGGGAGACCTACACGTGGTAGTTCCTGTTACTTAACACTACCTACATCCACCTTGCAACCCCATCCATACAGCTATCTAGCCTCCTCTTAATTAAAGCGCATGTCTGCCCTTGAAATGTCTGTCTGTCTATAAAATATCTGCCTTACTGTTCCCAAGTTTTTATCACGTGAACTGGCTCAAAGATTCTCTCTCTAATGTTTTTCACCGTCTGCCCTTTCTGCCCTCTTCTCCCTCACTCTGCCCAGATACGTCGAATCATCCAAGTCCAAGCGTGTGTGAGACGCTGGCTGGCAAAAAGTCGCATCAAGAAGGAGAAGTGGGCCCTTGCACGCTCCGTTCTCACCCTTCAAAGGTAGGCATGATTGCAAGCGTCGCTGTGTGTATGTATATAACGTCCTTTACTATTACCATCAAAAACTACATTGCTTCTATTAAAACCATGTCCCAAAAAACCTCAATACAACACACACTTCTAATGTTCTTATTTCACTGTCTATTAAAATACCTTTCCCCCTCCCCCTCCTCCTCCTCCTCCTCCTACTACTACTACTACTACTACTACTACTACTACTACTATTAGGTACACTCGAGGCTGGATAATTCGCAAGAAGTATCAGGAAGAAGCGAGTAAGAAGCTAAAGCAGAGGAAGGTCCCCCCGCCACCCAAGGGCCCGGCTCCCCTGCCTCCCTCGGCCAAAAAGCTGCAACGCCAAGACTCAGGTGAGAGAGAGAGAGAGAGAGAGAGAGAGAGAGAGAGAGAGAGAGAGAGGAGAGAGAGAGAGAGAGAGAGAGAGAGAGAGAGAGAGAGAGAGAGAAGAGAGAGAATCAGATTTAGATTCAATACTTTTATTCACAATTGAGTTAACATTTGTGAAAAAGACTGTTTCGGGATAACAGTCTTATCTCGGGATACATAGGATGAGAGAGAGAGAGAGAAAGAGAGAGAGAGATGAGAGAGAGAGAGAGAGGAGAGAGAAGAGAGAGAGAGAGAGAGAGAGAGAGAGAGAGAGAGAGAGAGAGAGAGAGAGAATCAGATTTAGATTCAATACTTTTATTCACAATTGAGTTAACATTTGTGAAAAAGACTGTTTCGGGATAACAGTCTTATCTCGGGATACATAGGATGAGAGAGAGAGAGAGAGAGAGAGAGAGAGAGAGAGAGAGAGAGAGAGAGAGAGAGAGAGAGAGAGAGAGAGAGAGAGAGAGAGAGAGAGAGAGAGAGAGAGAGTGTGTGTGTGTTTGTATGTACTAAATCCGTGACAAAATGAACCGTCAGCAAATTCAGTAAAACTTGATAAGAACTTCACAATAATCTCTGCCTTCAAAGTGATTATGTTTCTACCTCTGTCTATATATCTTCCGTTTGCACACTACGTTCTGCCTCTGTCTCCTCTCCGCACGCAACTAACACTATGGAGACAATACATAGATAGGAACTCATGAATTATCAATGGTAGCGACATGGTGTAATGTAATGGTAATGTGTAAGGGTAACTGTATAAGGAAAATAACCACATCTACTACCATCACCACTACTACTACTGCTATCACCACTACTACTACCATCACCACTACTATTACTGCTATCACCACCACTACTACTGCCATCACCACCACTATTACCATCACCACTACTATTACTGCCATCACCACTACTACTACTGCTATCACCACCACTACTACTACTGCCATCACCACTACTATTACTGCTATCACCACCACTACTACTGCTATCACCACCACTACTACTGCCATCACCACCACTATTACCATCACCACTACTACTACTGCCATCACCACCACTACTACTGCCATCACCACCACTATTACCATCACCACTACTACTACTGCCATCACCACCACTACTACTGCCATCACCACCACTACTACTGCCATCACCACCACTATTACTGCTACCACCACCACTACTACTGCCATCACCACTACTATTACCATCACCACTACTATTACTGCTATCACCACCACTACTACTGCCATCACCACCACTACTACCATCACCACTACTATTACTGCTATCACCACCACTACTACTGCCATCACCACCACTACTACTGCATCACCACCAATACTGCCATCACCACCACTACTACCATCACCACTACTATTACTGCTATCACCACCACTACTACTGCCATCACCACCACTACTACTGCCATCACAAACATCGGAAGAGAACAGAGGAGATGAAAAAAAGCTATGAACCCTTTGAATACGCGACCTTCTAGATATAGATAGGTAGATATACTAGACTAGGTGTAGCCTTATCGAGCCCTTCACTAGGCTACGAGGCTGGCTTTGTCTCTGTCTAGGTCAACAATGGATGAAGGCCAAGATGATAGGAGCTCTCGGTGCACAGTCCTCCATCGATATCGAGGAGCCCAAGAAGACCAAGAAGGGTGTCTTGGCCAAATTGCGACAGGCCTCTCAAGATGACAAGACATCGGAAAGCCTGACGAAGGAAGAAGCTGCCATCATGATTCAGGCTTGTAATATTATCAGCCGCCATTACCCAGTCACACCCACGCCTTACCCAACACACACATCCCCTACCCTCAAGAGCACTACAGTCGCCAGACACTCGCCACTGCACTAATGTCGCCAGGTGTCATATATTACGCATTTTAGCATCACTACAGACTTTTATATGCCACTAAAAAGGCATGATGCACAGTAGTTTATATTATGTACATGTCTTCAGTGGCACATACAAGTCTGTAGTGGTGATAAGCTTCGTAATATTGCCTGTAAAATTGGCCTGGTGACATTAGTGCAGTGGCGACTATAGTGTTATTGACGGTAGATGCCCTTGAAACACATCAGATTTGGCTTCCTCTCTATAGGATTGATCGTACGTCAGGCAGCGACGGGCCAGCGGGGACCGGGCTGTCGGGCGCACGATAACACCTAGGCTTGTCTGTGTCACTCTGTACTCTAAACATCTCTCTTATATATATATATAGATATGCCTGTTGACCCAGCCCTCCAGCACGACCAGCTCCTCCTCCAGCCTGCATGACCTGTAATGCCTGAAAGACCCTGCGACCTACGTAGTACCTCATCCCTCCTTCCCACCAGACCCCTTCCCTAACTTCCCAACCAACACTTTTTACCACTCGTATTTTTTATCTAGTTTTTTTTAAACCAGGTGAAAATCCTGACCCTTTGCAGCTTACTGACTGATATTTGATGCCAGAAGGGAAATAGTACGGTTCTTCTACATTTCAGCTGTATTGGATCACAGTTAACCCTATTATCAGGGAAACATAAGCATACCGAGACCTTAAAATAGAACGGCATTTTCGCCTTGCTAAAAAAAAGAGAATGACTTGAGAATTAGTGATCATATTCCTATTCTTCTCGACCTATCTTCTTCCCCCATTCCCATAAATATTCCTAATTCCTTTTCCTTTGACCCTTTGGTAGACTTGACCCCCCACCCCCCCTGTAAATGACCCTCCCCTTTTCTCAATAAACTTGTATAGGTACATTGGTGACCTTTAAATGTTTGATTGTTCTTACGTGTTACTTAGCCTGCACCCCGCTTACTAGTTCACCAGGGATTCTAACAACCCCGCCTAGACCTTTATAGGCTTCTTGATGCCCTAACTCAAAGGCTTTTAGGGCGAAAAACTACGAGTCTTGGAATTGATATTATTTTCTTCATTTATTTTTCTTTCTCTTTTCTTACTCATGTTATTATGTTGAGAATTGTCATACTAATAATAATTGTGTACTTAATATATCTCTCTCTCTCTGCTCCTATCCCTCCCTTCCTTCCTTGCTACGCCTTCCCTCCCTCTGCCTCTCCTCCCCGCCTGCAGATTACAGGGGCCACCGTGCCCGCCAAGAATGGGGACCCCTTCTGGAGGAAAGACTGAGCAAGCTGGTCCTAAAACATATTGATAACGCAGAGGAGGCATCCAAGGCACTGGAGGTTAGCTAACATAAGGAGGGCAAACATGTTACTAGGGACATGTCACACTACACACACTACATGTCTTCAGTGGCGGGGAAACATGCTACTAGGGACATGTCACACTACATGTCTTCAGTGGCGGGGAAACATGTTACTAGGGACATGTCACACTACATGTCTTCAGTGGCGGGGAAACATGTTACTAGTGGTATGTCACACTACATGTCTTCAGTGGCGGGGAAACATGTTACTAGTGACATGTCACATGTCCATGTCAACACACTACATGTCTCAGTGGCGGGAGAACATGTTACTAGTGGTATGTCACACTTCCACACTACATGTCTTCAGTGGCGGGGAACATGTTACTAGTGGTATGTCACACTACAAGTCTTCAGTGGCGGGGAAACATGTCACTAGTGACATTGCACATGTCCATGTCAACACACTACATGTTCAGTGGCGGAAACATGTTACTAGTGGTATGTCACACTTCACACTACATGTCTTCAGTGGCGGGGAAACATGTTACTAGTGGTATGTCACACTACATGTCTTCAGTGGCGGGGAAACATGTCACTAGTGACATGTCACATGTCCATGTCAACACACTACATGTCTTCAGTGGCGGGGAAACATGTTACTAGTGGTATGTCACACTTCACACACTACATGTTTCAGTGGCGGGGAAACATGTTACTAGTGGTATGTCACACTACATGTCTTCAGTGGCGGGGAAACATGTCACTAGTGACATGTCACATGTCCATGGTCAAACATACAGGTCTTCAGTGGCGGGGAAACATGTTACTAGTGGTATGTCACACTTCACACACTACATGTCTTCAGTGGCGGGGAAACATGTTACTAGTGGTATGTCACACTACATGTCTTCAGTGGCGGGGAAACATGTCACTAGTGACATGTCACATGTCCATGTCAACACACTACATGTCTTCAGTGGCGGGGAAACATGTTACTAGTGACATGTCACACTACATGTCTTCAGTGGCGGGGAAACATGTCACTAGGGACATGTCACATGTCCATGTCAACACACTACATGTCTTCAGTGGGACATACAAGTTTGTAGTGATGCAAAATTCGTGATATATGACGCCTGGCGACATTAGTGCAGTGGCGAGTGGCTGGCGACTTAGTGTTATTGACGGTAGTGGTGGTATTGATAGAAGAAAAATGAGAAGAATGATAATGATAATAACAACAATAATGATGATAATAATAATAATAATATAATAACCATTCTGATAGATAACAATGATAACTATATTCTGTCTTCCATAAGCACACCATTTCATTGATAAAAATTGTCACTCTTAACACTAACACTAATGCTGACAATAATGATAATGATAATACTACTGTGTGTATTGGCGTGTCTCTCAGGCTGAAGGACTTTCCCCGGAGGAAGCCGCGATGATCATTCAAAAATTTTGGGGAAGATACAAGAAGAAGAAAGAGCCTGAGAGAGGAAGAGTAGGAAAAGAAGGAGGAAGGAAGGATCTTGGACAATACACTAATAGCAAGCGAATGACGGATTTAATTATGTTCTCTCAACAAGTAAGTCTATATATAACAACATGTAGCTGCTAGTGCTTCTATTACGCCATCAACACCTCCTTCAGGCAGCTCCTATCCCCAACACACTAAATAATATTGCTTCCTCTCTATAAAAGGTACTCTACCGCTGTGTCCTACCACTTTGTCGTGGTAGAAAAAACCCTGGTAATAGATACACCATAAGCAATGTATCGCTGAAAAGATCAGAAGGTGAAAAAGATCTTGGAGTGAGGGTGAGCCCAGACCTCCGACCTAGGAAACAATGTATTGAGGCCAGAAATAGAGCTAATAGAGTATTAGGATTCATTACCAGAAGTGTTAAAAGTAGAAGTGCGGAAGTTATTCTAAAGCTTTATCTGGCTCTAGTCAGGCCTCACCTAGACTATGCAGTTCAGTTTTGGTCTCCATATTACAGGATGGATATAGCGTTGTTAGAAAAAGTGCAGAGAAGGATGACCAAAATGATACAAGGGATGCGTAACTTTAGTTATGAGAGGAGATTGAAGTTATTAAAATTACACTCACTCGAGAGACGCAGAGTAAAGGGCGATCTGATAGAAGTTTTTAAGTGGATAAAGGGATTTAATAAAGGAGAGGTAGGAAAAGTTCTTACGGCTTTTAACCAGGGTAGAACAAGAAGTAACGGATTCAAGCTGGAAAAGCGTAGATTTAGAAAGGAAATAGGGAAAAACTGGTTCACAAATAGGGTGGTGAATGAATGGCATGGACTCAGTAGACAGGTAGTTAGTGCTGAGTCATTGGGGAGCTTTAAAGGGGAGCTGGATAGGTTCATGGATGGGGATGAAAGGTGGATGTAGGTAGTGTTAGGTGACAGGAACTACCACGTGTAGGCCTCGCGGCCTCTTGTAGCTTCCTTATTTTCGTATGTTTCTTATGTTCTTATGTCATAGTGTGTGTGTGTGGTAGGCGGTGAGAGAAAACGGGAATCGTGCGCCATGCTGCCAGACGTACGATTAAACCCATCTCGCATCTCTCTCTCTCTCTCTCTCTCTCACAAGTAGTGGTATTTCTCCTATGCACCGCCACCCTCCATCCTTCAGGCAGCTCCTCTCCCGAAGACAAGATATTATTAATGACTGCTTCCTCTCCATGGTAGCGATTGTACGTCAGGCAGTGGCGGGCCAGCGGGGACCGGGCTGTCGGGCGCACGATAACTCGCTAGGGCTATATAATACATATGCTAGGCGCCTCATTACCCCTCCTTCAGGAAGCTCCTCCCCACAACACACGTAACATTTTGCTTCCTCTGTATCTCATTCATGTCGACTAACTAATTTGGTATATTCATTTACTTTTGTGCTTTTATGGCTCGACAACATACGATTTTTTATAGCCAAGGAAAGATCTTGGCGTGAAGGTGTTCAAATGCTTCTTTTGATAGCGCTCTGATATTCTTTCTTTCGCTAACTGCACATACACAGGTCAAATCAACACGTCGCAAATAAAATATTCCTCTGATGTTTAACTAACCACTCGTGTCTCTCTCTCTCTCTCTCTCTCTCCACAGGTTCACATGTCTAACCAGGAGACGCATAAGTTCTTAAGGCGTCATAAGGCCGGGATTCGCTTGGAGGAAGTTCGCCAGCCAGATAAGAACTACAAGCGTCCCAAAGGCTTCGACAATAAACCACAGGCCATTCTGGATCAAAAGAAAAGGCCGCCTCCCCCTATCCCGGTGAGGAGGAAAACAGTTCAAACAGAAGAGTCTTTAAATATAGGGATAAATAGATAGATAGATATTTCATGTTGTTGTTATTATTTTTAAGTTGTGGTTGTTGTGTTCATATTAATGTGTCGATGTGTTGTCAGGGAAAGGTTGGAGACAGTCGGCCACTCATCAAAATTACCTCCACGGATGATCAAGTATCCAATTACTACGACTTTCTGCAAGAGGAAATGATGAGGTAAGAGAAGGAGGAGGAAGAGGAGGAGGAGGATACTACTACCATTACTACTGCTTATACCATTACTACTACTAACTACTATTACTACTATTACTATTACTACTACTACTACTATTACTACTACTACTACTACCATTATTGGAAAGGGAAAACTGTTATTGTTATTTATGTAAAGTTTTTCGCATATAGTTAGTTTGTTCCTGTTGTGCACCGAGTTATACACATTAGGTAACTATAGTCTATTTTTTGTATTAGGGTCAAAATGCAGTCAGGAAGCCACGCCCCCTGCCTGCCCTTCTATGCTACGGGGCAGCTGATTGGTGCATTCCTCGTATCATCACTACCCATCACAATAGCTTCACTACTTAACAGCGGCGTGACCACTGGACAGAGCAATCTTCACTACAGAGGGTGACAAATCAAGAATCCCTTTGTAGTGAAGATTGCTGTGTCCAGTGGTCACGCCGCTGTTAAGTAGTGAAGATATTGTGATTGGTAGTGATGATACGAGGAATGCACCAATCAGCTGCCCCGTAGCATAGAAGGGCAGGCAGGGGGCGTGGCTTCCTTACTGCATTTTGACCCTAATAAAAAAAATAGACTATACTCCTATTACTCTCTCTCATCCTTGATATTTCTTTCTTTTCATCTATCTGTTTATATGTTTGTTTGTTTGTCTGTTTGCATGCGTATCTGTTGATCTGTTTCTGCCTATCCATCTCATTCTCTGTCCCTGTTGACCTGTCTGTGCATGTACGCCTCTGTCTTGGCTTGTGTCGGTCTGCCTGTCTTTTTCTGAGTTTATATATTATTTTTCTCTCTCTCTTTCTCTCTCTCTCTCTCTCTCTCTCTCTCTCTCTCTCTCTCTTCTCTCTCTCCTCTCTCTCTCGGCGTGTAGTTCCACGCCGGAGTATTCTCCCGACACCCCGTGGGACGCTCCACTCGCTTCCAGAGGCCTCCAAAACAACACTCGAATGAGGTCAGTGAGTGTGTGTGTGTGTGTGTGTGTGTGTGTCCCTCCCTCCCCCGGTTCGTAGGTCTACTGACGAAGGAATAAACGTGTGTGTGTGTGTGTGTGTGTGTGTGTGTGTGCCTCCCTCCCTCCTCCTGTTCGTAGGTCTACTGACGAAGGAATAAACGTGTGGTGTGTTTGGTGTTGGTGTGTGTGTCTCGTTGTGTATGGGTGTGTGTGTGTGTGTGTGTGTGTGCCTCCCTCCCCTCCCCTGTTCGTAGGTCTACTGACGAAGGAATAAACGTGTGTGTGTGTGTGTGTGTGTGTGCCTCCCCCTCCCTCCCTCCCCCTGTTCGTAGGTCTACTGACGAAGGAATAAACGTGTGTGTGTGTGTGTGTGTGTGCCTCCCCCTCCCTCCCTCCCCCGGTTCGTAGGTCTACTGACGAAGGAATAAACGTGTGTGTGTGTGTGTGTGCGTGCGTCCCCCTCCCTCCCTCCCCCTGTTCCTACTGACGAAGGAGAAAGCTTGTGTATAGCATGAAGGCCTTGTCACACGGACACTTTTCCCGGCATCTTTTGCTATGTGGCTACCAAAAGATGCCCGTAGTGGTGGCATAAAATTGCGAGTTCGTCACATGGCGTTTCGGTACGAGCATCTTCTACTGGCATCTTCCGAGACCCGCAACCACAACTACATTATGGATCGTGCAAGAAAACTGCAATCGTATATAATTTGGTATCCTTGTCCACTGACTGGTTTGGTATATTCAGTCACTTTTCGTAATTTAATGGCCTGACAAGTTGACAATATAGTTTTTTTATAGCAAAGAAAGGATATGGGCGTGAAGAGGTTACTGGTACAAGAGATTGCGTAACACCCAAGATGGATTTAAAAAGGAAATAGGGAGAAACGGGTTCACAAATAGGGTGGTAAATGATTGGCATGGACTCCGTTGTCAGATAGTTAGTGCGGAGTCATTAGGGAGCTTTAAAAGGAGGCTACGATAAGATAAGATTTTCATCCTATCTAGACACTTTGCAAGTACCAACTACAAGGTTATTGACTATACAAAGCGCCGCCACGTCAGCACGAACTAGGCGGACTCGAACCGCTGACCGAATGCGCAGGGACGCTGCACATTGCGAGGTCACGTCTCTACCAACCTTGCCACCCTGACGGGCTTAAAAGGAGGCTGGATAAATTCATGGATGGGGATGAAAGGTGGATGTAGGTAGTGTTAAGTAACAGGAACTACCACGTGTAGGTCTCCCAGCCTCTTGTAGCTTCCTTATTTGCTTGTGTTCTTGTGTTCTTGTGTTCTTAATTCCATCGTATTCTTCAATTCAAGACTTTACTTATTATGAATCGTGCAAGAAACGATAGCCGAAACGCCATCTGACGAACGCGCATATTTTTGCCACCACTCCGGGCATCTATTGGTAGAGAGTGGTACCGAGTGACAAAGAAGGAAGATAGGTGTCAAGTTCGACCCTGAGCTTGACAGACGACCTACAAAGCGATAATAAGCAGAAAAGGTCACAAGAAGAAGAAGAGGAGCAAATTACCAAAAGGTGCCGGAAAGGGCCGTGTGACAAGGCCTTTAGGGTTTTTCCTGGCTTTGATTTATCCTTTTTTGTTTTGGTTTATTTGTGCAGCTCTTTGCTTTCATTTTTTCTCTTGTGTTCGTTTGTTTGTACGTGACTTAATGCTTTCTGACTTCTTGCATTTCTTTTTATTTATTTGTCTTCCTTCCTTCTGTTTCACCTCGACGCCTTCCACTGCCACTCCATCCTTCCTTCTTCTAACAGTCCCATGCTACTTCTCTTGATTTGTCTTCCTTCCTTCTGTTTCACCCCGACGCCTTCACTGCCACTTCATCCTTCCTTCTTCTAACAGTCCCATGCTACTTCTCTTTATTTGTCTTCCTTCCTTCTGTTTCACCTCGACGCCTTCACTGCCACTTCATCCTTCCTTCTTCTAATAGTCCCATTCTACTTCTCTTGATTTGTCTTCCTTCCTTCTGTTTCACCCCGACGCCTTCACTGCCACTTCATCCTTCCTTCTTCTAATAGTCCCATTCTACTTCTCTTGATTTGTCTTCCTTCCTTCTGTTTCACCCCGACGCCTTCACTGCCACTTCATCCTTCCTTCTTCTAATAGTCCCATTCTACTTCTCTTGATTTGTCGTTTGTATTTCTCAGCTATTCTTTTATTTTTCACCCATCCTATAACTCTGCTTCTCATTTGCCACGACCTTGCGTGCCCTTGCGTCCTTTGCAATCCTTGACCAGCCTAGGGCTGAACCAGTTCCTCCACATTGAATCTAGACCATTTTCCTTTTTGAATCTAGACCATTTCCATCTTAATTCTACCCTATTTCCTTTTTAAATCTAATATATATATATATATATATACATATAGTGAAACATAACTCTAGACTTGAAGTTTTGGGTTCATGGGGGTTAAAAAGAGATGGATGGATGATCAAGATGGAGCAGATAATGTGTACGGGGTAATTAGTTGCGCTTGAGGCTTCTGCGTATATATATATATATATATATATATATATATATATATAATATATATATATATATTTTTTAACTAGGCGAAAATAGCATTGTATCTTAAGGTCTGATGCTTAAACCCTTCCTCCCCCCTTGCTAGGGCGGCAACGGAGGCCGGGGTGAAGGTTGACCTACGGGAGGAGAAGACGAAGAAAGTGCGTGAAGGTCTCAAGAACCAGAGTCAAGTGAACCAGGAGCGAGGAGCAGAGAACCTTCGTCAGTGGCAGGGTGCCGTGGCTGTGGGGGCCGGGGGGCCGTCCCCCCCACACTCCAGGTGCGTCACACACACACACACACCAAGGCCAAACAACACACTCAACAGTACTCGCTCATTAACCTACAGACTTTACTTCACCAAATCATTACCTAAATCATTCACCATTTTTTATTATATATATATATATATATATATATATATATATATATATATATATATATATATATATATATATATATATTAGGATGTATTTTATTTGGGGATGTTCAAATCTCCCCCGGGACGGGCAGTCATAATGATCCATTTATTCTAAAAACGATGTGTAATTTTTTTTAGACAAATATTTATATTTAGGGGTCGCGCAATGAGCCTAAAACTTGACAGATTTCACAGTAATTATAGTATGGTTCTTGGTTTATTATAATGAATGATACATGCATGACATTTTGGCTGGTATGTCACAGCTTAGAATCTAGGAAGCCCTTCCAAACATCTTTGCACTGGTTGTGTGGTGAAAGTATCTCTCTGACCACCAACTATCTATGTGCACTGGTTGTGTGGTGAAAGTATCTCTCTGACCACCCACTATCTATGTGCACTGGTTGTGTGGTGAAAGTATCTCTCTGACCACCCACTATCTATGTGCACTGGTTGTCTGGTGAAAGTATCTCTCTGACCACCCACTATCTATGTGCACTGGTTGTCTGGTGAAAGTATCTCTCTGACCACCCACTATCTATGTGCACTGGTTGTGTGGTGAAAGTATCTCTCTGACCACCCACTATCTATGTGCACTGGTTGTCTGGTGAAAGTATCTCTCTGACCACCCACTATCTATGTGCACTGGTTGTGTGGTGAAAGTATCTCTCTGACCACCCACTATCTATGTGCACTGGTTGTCTGGTGAAAGTATCTCTCTGACCACCCACTATCTATGTGCACTGGTTGTGTGGTGAAAGTATCTCTCTGACCACCCACTATCTATGTGCACTGGTTGTGTGGTGAAAGTATCTCTCTGACCACCAACTATCTATGTGCACTGGTTGTGTGGTGAAAGTATCTCTCTGACCACCCACTATCTATGTGCACTGGTTGTCTGGTGAAAGTATCTCTCTGACCACCCACTATCTATGTGCACTGGTTGTGTGGTGAAAGTATCTCTCTGACCACCCACTATCTATGTGCACTGGTTGTGTGGTGAAAGTATCTCTCTGACCACCCACTATCTATGTGCACTGGTTGTCTGGTGAAAGTATCTCTCTGACCACCCACTATCTATGTGCACTGGTTGTGTGGTGAAAGTATCTCTCTGACCACCCACTATCTATGTGCACTGGTTGTCTGGTGAAAGTATCTCTCTGACCACCCACTATCTATGTGCACTGGTTGTGTGGTGAAAGTATCTCTCTGACCACCCACTATCTATGTGCACTGGTTGTCTGGTGAAAGTATCTCTCTGACCACCCACTATCTATGTGCACTGGTTGTGTGGTGAAAGTATCTCTCTGACCACCCACTATCTATGTGCACTGGTTGTGTGGTGAAAGTATCTCTCTGACCACCCACTATCTATGTGCACTGGTTGTCTGGTGAAAGTATCTCTCTGACCACCCACTATCTATGTGCACTGGTTGTCTGGTGAAAGTATCTCTCTGACCACCCACTATCTATGTGCATGGTTGTGTGGTGAAAGTCTCTCTGACCCACATCTATGTGCCACTGGTTGTCTGGTGAAAGTATCTCACCACCACACTATCACTGGTTTTGAAAGTATCCTCATGACCACCACTATCTATGTACGTTGTCGGAAAGTATTACTCTACACCATATACCTATGTCATGTTATTTGTGAAATATATATGATCATACTATTATATGAATTTTGGTATAATATATTGAACAATATCTATGTGATGGTTGTTGGGAAGTATCTTTAACCCATTTGTGCATGTTGTGAAAATCTCTACCCCCTCTGGCACTGGGTGGTCATAATATCCATTTGACCAAATACTATGTGTCATTTTTTGTGAAAATATTTCTGACACACTTCTAGTGGGTGTCTGGTGAAAGTAGCCTAAAACTTGGACTGGTTATTGTAAACAGTAATTTATAGTTAGGGTTTGCTGGTTTGTCTAGTGATAAGTATCTCTTGACCATTTTGTGCACTGGTATGGGTCGAAAGTTGAATTCTAGGAGCCTCCCAAAACTATCTTGTGCACTGGTTGTGTGGTGAAAGTATCTCTCTGACCACCACTATCTATGTGCACTGGTTGTGTGGTGAAAGTATCTCTCTGACCACCCACTATCTATGTGCACTGGTTGTTGGTGAAAGTATCTCTCTGACCACCCACTATCTATGTGCACTGGTTGTGTGGTGAAAGTATCTCTCTGACCACCCACTATCTATGTGCACTGGTTGGTTTGGTGAAAGTATCTCTCTGACCACCCACTATCTATGTGCACTGGTTGTCTGGTGAAAGTACTCTCTGACCACCCACTATCTATGTGCACTGGTTGTCTGGTGAAAGTATCTCTCTGACCACCCACTATCTATGTGCACTGGTTGTCTGGTGAAAGTATCTCTCTGACCACCAACTATCTATGTGCACTGGTTGTCTGGTGAAAGTATCTCTCTGACCACCAACTATCTATGTGCACTGGTTGTGTGGTGAAAGTATCTCTCTGACCACCAACTATCTATGTGCACTGGTTGTGTGGTGAAAGTATCTCTCTGACCACCAACTATCTATGTTGCACTGGATTTCTGTGAAAATTCTCTAACACTATTATGTGCACTGGGTGGGTCTGACGATCTGCTGCCCGATATCTAGTCGTTTTGGGTGGTGTTGTGCAGGACGAATTCTAAACGATGTCCTCGCAGGCAGTATCTGCACGCAAGCATGCCGTCATCTTCGCGGGGTGCTGCAGGGGCAGGTACTCCCGTACAACTGGGCTTCTGCCGTCATCCTCGAACACGGGGATGCTGGCAGGGGCAGGTACCACAATGGGCTCTGCCGTCATCCTCGAACACGGGAATGTTGGCAGGGGCAGGGGCAGGTACCACAATGGGCTCTGCCGTCATCCTCGAACACGGGAATGTTGGCAGGGGCAGGGGCAGGTACCACAATCGAGCAATGGCTCAATCGAAGCGTTCTACACCTGGCTTGTGGTCACAACATTTTGGAACTGGTGTGTGAGAATGCGTTCACGGCGTGCATCGGTCCTTCCTCTAGACCTGATATCGCTATCTTCAAGCCATTTATGGCCAAGTGGAAGTACTTGGACCGATCAGTGCCTGAGCCGTTCACAGACCAAGGGATTTATGGCCAAGTGGAAGTACTTGGACCTCACGTGACGTGAGTTGGACGTGACGACCTCATGGCAGAGTTCAGCCGACTGCTGAAAAAACAACAGCCACGCGACGACTACAGGGAGCTGCTGGAGCCGTCACTGATTGTCCTGGGAGGACAGCCGCCGCGTGGGGTCCGGACCTGTTGGTGGCAAGCCGTCGCTGATCGTCCTGGGAGGACAGCCGCTGCGTGGGACAGGACCTGTTGGTGGCAAGCCGTCGCTGATCGTCCTGGGAGGACAGCCGCCGCGTGGGGTCCGGACCTGTTGGTGGCAAGTCATTTTGAAAATGACCTATAAAGGCACCAAGAAAATGTCCACTTCTTACAGAATATTATAAATTTCAACATCATTGCGCGACCCCTAAATTTTTATATTTCTATACAGATCTCTATATACGCTGTTCTTCGAGCAAATAAAACACTTCCACCGCCCAGCCCGGGGAAAAGTCCAAAAAATCTAAATTCCCATCAAATAAGGGGCACCCTAATATAATATATATATATATATAATATATATATATATATATATATATATATATATATATATATATATATATATATATATATATATATATATATATATATAATATATAATTATATATATTATATATATATATATATATATATATATATATATATATATATATATATATAATTATATATATATATATATATAATTATATATATATATATAATATAATATATAATAATTATATATATATATATATAATTATATATATATATATATATATAATTATATATATATATATATATAATTATATATATATATATATATATAATTATATATAAGGATTGAAAACAATATATGAATCAGTGATGGATTTCTAATCCCCATTTCTTTCCTTTGCTTGGGTTGTCCCTTTCCCCTGCCGTGGTGTACGCCTTTGTATCCTGTCTGTCCTATTCCCCCTCCCCCCACCCCACAGTAAGGGTCGAGGCTCCTCCCCCACCACCAACATGAAGGCCGCCTCAGATCTGCGGCAGATGCTGAGGTCCAATGGCGCCCCGCACCCCGCCCCGCCCCCTCCCCAACAGGACAGCGGGGTCAAGGAAGCCCAGGAACAAGACGTGGGGCCCTTCAACTTCAGGCAGAGGCTGAGAAAGACATCCTACGGCCCCACAGACACCATCAGAAAGAGGCAACTCAAGAGGGACGGACTTAATGGCTATGGATCTGAGTATCAAATGTAAAGACAGAAGGTGTGTGTGTGTGTGTGTGTGTGTGTGTGTGTGTGTGTGTGTGTGTGTGTGTGTGTGTGTGTGTGTGTGTGTGTGTGTGTGTGTGTGTGTTACCTGCCACCCTCTTAACAAAACACACACAAAAATAATATAACCCTTGCCAAATCGCGATGATAGAAAAGAAGATGATAGATGATGATATCGGAAAAGATATTACATATTAATAATATTTTTCCATCTCTCTCTCTCTCTCAACATGTTAAATGAGGACTAAAGGACTCTCATGAGGCTTAAATGGAGTAAATTGATTGTAAATTGCGAGAAATACTGAAGATATAACGAAAAAAACTGGTGTCATATACTGTAGGCTTGTCTGTCAAGGAAAAAAATATATAAACATACACAGGTAGTTAGAAATAATCCTTGTATGTAGTGTAGTTGAGGGCCTTTATGTTACTGGGTCAATACAAGCAAGTGATTACAAGTGATTACACCGTGTTTTATTTATGCCCTATGTAGTCTATGCCTCCCATTACAATGCCCTAAACACCCTGTTAATACCTTCTCATACTTCGCTCTATAGGAGATAGTAATAGCTAGCAGTAGTTACAGGGTGTGTTTCGTTTTATAGTTATATCCCTATGCCACCCTCGATGTATATTAGGAGAAGTAGAGAGATGTTTATTCCAGGAAAAGGTGAATTGACGCAAGAGAGAGAGTGTGTTATTAGGGTAGTGACAGATTAAGCAGTTAGTATTTATTAATACGAGTATTTGAGCAACCTGCGTTTTCAATAGATTTATAGCCAGTGGAGAGGAAGAGAGGAGGTCTAGCAACCGATATGAGAAAGAGTGGGAGGAGAGAGGAGGTCAGGAAGTTAATGAGAATAGCAGGGGAGGGAAGAGAGGTAATATATACACCGATTTATATCAATGAGAAAAAGGAATGAGATTTTGAAGCAACCTGAAAAGAGAATGCCGTGGTGAGGGAAGAGAGGAGACAATTTAGGACACTTTTGTTTTTATAATGAGATATAGCCAGTGGGAGGGAAGAGAGGAGGTCTTTAGGCAACCTTGTTTTTATAATGAGACTATAGCCAGTGGGAGGGAAGAGAGGTCTATAGGCAACCTGTTAGAATATGTACTTACCCATCTGTGTGGTAGCAGTGGTTCTTGTAGGGAGAAGTATAATCTCAATGACCTTGTTGCAACGTGACCCGACTTGTGGCAATCCTCTGACCCCTCGCAACGGCAACACTGAAAGCAATTATGAATTCATGAAGTAATAATAGTAATAAATTTAAGTCATACATACACCCATAAGGGATACACTAAAGGTTACAAGGATTACAAATCCCTATTGCAGCCAATTCACAATGACATGATACTTCCAGATAGTCCTTAAAAAACACATATTAGACAAAACTTACTACAAGACAGAACAATAGGATAGGCATTGCTAGATTAATCATGACTTCAATACAACGATCAGTATGAGTATTTTCAGTATTATTATTATTATTATTAATCACTATTTGAGCCACCCATGCGATTGCAAAGTACTTATAAAAACCTAGGAATACTATAGCAATCCTGTGGACTTGTAATGCCCTCCCATGACTCATGTAGGATGCCTGAAGGAGCGAAGAGGCCCGTGAAGGACTCTGAAGGATTGTATACAAGCGAAGGATAAAAACGGTATCCGGTCATTTCGCCACACCATGGAGTCATTTCGACCACACTATGGAGTCATTTCTCCCCCATGGAGTCATTTCGCCCAAGGTTACTGGTGGTTCATTTCATTTCTGCCTGTGGAAAATATAAGTGACATGACTCCGTGACATGGATCGTGTGGCCGAATTGACTTTAGTGGGCAAATTGACTCTTACATGTGGGCAAATTGACTCTTACATGTGGGCGAAATGTCTTGTCGGCGAATTGACTCGTACATGTGTGCGAATTGACTCTTACATGTGGGCGAATTGACTCTTACATGTGGGCGAAATGTCTTGTGGGCGAATTGACTCTTACATGAGGGCGAAATGTCTTGTGGGCGAATTGACTCGTACATGTGGGCGAATTGACTCTTACATGTGGGCGAAATGTCTTGTGGGCGAATTGACTCTTACATGTGGGCGAAATGTGTTTGGGGCGAATTGACGTGTGGGCGAAATGAGCGGTAACCGTAAAAACAGTGAGTGGTGAGTCACCTAGCTGTTGCACCGTGTGTCTCTTGGCCCCTTGTGCCCCGAGCCGACGCCCCCATGACCTGTGCCACTATTAGCTCCTCCCTCCATGGCACTCCTCGCCTCTCTTGCCTGTTGCACCGTGCTGTGGGCCGAATCCATTCTTATCCTCTTCCATGCCATCTTCCAGTTCCAACAATTTCTGGAAGGTAATAATAGTAATAGTAGTACGGTAGTAGTAGTGGTAATAGAGGTAGTGGTAGTGGTAGTGGTGGTAGTAGTAGTAGTAGTATCAGTAGTAGTGGTAGTATAAGTAGCAGTGGTTTTACTAGTAGTAGCAGTGGTTGTAGTGGTGGTGGTAGTAGTGATAATAGTAGTAGTAGTAGTAGTAGTACCGTAGTAGTGGTGGTAGTATAAGTAGTAGTGGTGGTAGTATAAGTAGCAGTGGTTTAGTAGTAGTAGTAGCAGTAGTTGTAGTGGTGGTAGTAGAGGTAGTAGTAGCAAAAACACGGCTAAAAGGTGATAAAATGTATATATTGGCTACTGTAATGTCAAGATAATTCACTGGAACTGTCGCCGAAAGTCGCACACTCGCTGACGTGAAAAAGTGGAAGTCGTCACGGCGGATTCACAACCCTAAAGACCTTATTAACCCTTATCCCTGACTAAGACCCCTATGCTTACTTAACACACACGTATTACCGCGGCCCTAAACTCGATGAGGCCGTGATCTAAGCAGAAATGGTCAAATAGCAGTCAACCACATGGCACCTGTTGCAGTAGTGTGCAATATATTGGGCTTTCGGACGTTACGCCTGGTCAGTCAGTCCGACGGCAGGGACTGATGCGCGAAAATACATCGAGACTAGCCGTCATTCTCGTCCTATGGCTGGGGATCGGTGGGCGTACTGAACTGAACTGTGGAGCGGCAGCGTCCTCTTGTCAATATCCTTTTGTCGTCGCCTTTAACCTGTGCTGAAGACTTACAACTACCACGCTGTGATACTTTAGTCTTATGTCGCACATGGGTCAGTCTATAGCACCACGAGAAGCTCCTGTCGCTTCCCGTGACTGTACGTGCGCTGCGCCAGTCTCACCCACACTGGTCAGGTGTCCGGGGTATTGGGCCGGACCGACGGATGGGCTAACGTTCAGATGCTCGCAAAACAGTGCCGCCGGACTAGCCAGTCGACTGCCAGAGCGTGCGAAATACGCTAAAAATATGTCGGAACGTTGAGGTCTGAAATGCGCTAGAAATGCGCTACATGGGGTAGGTAGCAAAGTTTTTTCATCTTCTCCCCTCTATCAATTATAGTATAGTAGCTAGATAATGGTTATTATTATAGTATTAATTATAGCATTATTACTTTTACAGTATATTGATAATGCTACTGCTTCTGTTGCTGCTACAATAATAATAATAATAATAATAATAATAATAATAGCAGTTTATGATTAGGATTTACATACTAGGTACTGATGAGAATTATATAAATATCTGGTCAATTACCAACCTACGTACAGTATATTCTACAAAATAATGACCTCTATTATGTCGGAGAATAATATAGCCCTACCTAGCGAATTATCGTGCGTCCGACAGCCCGGTCCCCGCTGGCCCGCCACTGCCTGACGTACGATCGCTACCATGGAGAGGAAGCAGTCATTAATAATATCTTGTCTTCGGGAGAGGAGCTGCCTGAAGGAGGGAGGGTGGCGGTGCATAGGAGAAATACCACTACTTGTGAGAGAGAGAGAGAGAGAGAGAAGAGAGAGAGAGAGAGAGAGAGAGAGAGAGAGAGAGAGAGAGAGAGGGGTTTAATCGTACGTCTGGCAGCATGGCGCACGATTCCCGTTTCTCTCACCGCCTACCACACATACACACACACTATATGACAGCGGTAGAGTACCTTTTACAGAGAGGAAGCAATATTATTTAGTGTGTTGGGGATAGCCGGAGGGGATAGCCTTGGGGGAGCTGCCTGAAGGAGGTGTTGATGGCGTAATAGAAGCACTAGCAGCTAAGGGGTCCCCATTCTTGGCGGGCACGGTGGCCCCTGTAATCTGCAGGCGGGGAGGAGAGGCAGAGGGAGGGAAGGCGTAGCAAGGAAGGAAGGGAGGGATAGGAGCAGAGAGAGAGATATATTAAGTACACAATTATTAGTAGTATGACAATTCTCAACATAATAACATGAGTAAGAAAAGAGAAAGAAAAATAAATGAAGAAAATAATATCAATTCCAAGACTCGTAGTTTTTCGCCCTAAAAGCCTTTGAGTTAGGGCATCAAGAGGCCTATAAAGGTCTAGGCGGGGTTGTTAGAATCCCTGGTGAACTAGTAAGCGGGGTGCAGGCTAAGTAACACGTAAGAACAATCAAACATTTAAAGTTCACCAATGTACCTATACAAGTTTATTGAGAAAAGGGGAGGGTCATTTACAGGGGGGGTGGGGGGTCAAGTCTACCAAAGGGTCAAAGGAAAAGGAATTAGGAATATTTATGGGAATGGGGGAAGAAGATAGGTCGAGAAGAATAGGAATATGATCACTAATTCTCAAGTCATTCTCTTTTTTTTAACAAGGCGAAAATGCCATTCTATTTTAAGGTCTCAGTATGCCTGTTTCCCTGATAATAGGGTTAACTGTGGCGACTGTCGTGTGGGTGAGGGTGGTGGGTGTGTGGGTGAGGGTGGCGGCTGTCGCAGTTGTGTGGGTGAGGGTGGCGGCTGTCGTGGGTGTGTGGGTGAGGCTGGCGACTGTCGTGGGTGTGTGGGTGAGGGTGGCGACTGTCGTGGGTGTGTGGGTGAGGGTGGCGACTGTCGTGTGGGTGAGGGTGGTGGGTGTGTGGGTGAGGGTGGCGGCTGTCGTGGGTGTGTGGGTGAGGGTAGCGACTGTCGTGTGGGTGAGGGCAAAGTAACTAATACCCTTCCCATGACTCCTGTAGGATGCGTGAAGGAGGATTAGTTACTTTGGGTGAGGGTGGCGGCTGTCGTGGGTGTGTGGGTATTATCAGGCAACGCAAAGTGTGGGTGGGGAGGGAGGGAGTCATGTCTTCATATTCTGCTATTAGTGACATCATAGGATTATTACTGTTCTTACTGTCATGCTGAGTGGAATGACGAGCTTGAGTGTTGGTATTTTATATGTTGTAGAGCTTAAGGTTATTAATGTGTTTGATATTAGGCAGCAAAGCACATGTTATGTAACGTTGGCTTGCCTGAAAACGTTTGTTGTTTACAGAACTCCGCGTAGACAAACGTTTGATGATATATTTTTTTCTAGATATCGTCTCAGTGTCAAATAATTGCTAAGTGGATCTCATAACTTGTGTACATACATAGCTACCTCTATTATCTCAAACCCTCAGATATAAATGAGATAGCTGATAGATAACCAGAGAGAGAGGGAGAGACGAGAGATTGGGGTGCCTAGCAGGGTGTGGGCGTAGTCGTGCGTCTGGCAGGCCGGTCCCCGCTACTCTCCGTTATTACATATCTTCTCAAACACCCTCAGATATAAATGATATGGCAAATAACCAGAGAGAGAGATAGCGAGAGATGGATGGGGGGTGTTATCATGGGGTGTAATCGAGGCTACTATAATATACACAGTAGTAAGGTTTGGTTTAGTCGTGCGTCTGGCAGGCCGGTCCCCGCTGGCCACAAGCTCCTCCACCTTACTGACGAGGTGCGGAGGGGCCTTGGCCAGTCCCGCCCTCCTCCCTCCTCACCCCACACTGCAACCCTCCTGCCCATCATGACACACCGCCCCGCATCTCACTATGAACAGAAATATATATATATACATGTCTATCTATACCAAGGAAGAAGAGTAGGAAAGAGAGAGAGAGGGAGGAGTTAAGGAATGGAGGGTGACGGGCGTTGCAATGCATGGGGCGATAGGCACGTAGTGATAAGTGACAGTAATTCACACACATGCTGCTATCTTCCCCCACGTCCTGTCCTACACAAGTCTTGCCTTCCCTTCCATCTCCCTGCCGCCCTGTAGCCCTCCCTGGCACTCCCTGTACACGGTAAGCAAGGTGACCAGTGTTGCCAAATGTGCCGAACGTAAAAGCGCTGGATTGAGGTATGAAATGCACTAGAAATGCGCTAGAAAAGTTTTCGTCTCCTCACCTCAGTGACCTCACGCCTTTTTTATGTATGTATGTATGTGTATGTGCATGTATGTGCATATGTATATGTATATGTATATATATGTAATAGATATAAATATTAGACGATAAAAATTAGACGAGCCCTGACCCTATATATATGCTAACGTCAAAATTAATGTTGGTCTAGCATCAGTTTATGAGGTCACAGGACTCCGCCTCTTGATCCGGTGAGATTAAGCACTGCACTCTCCCTTCCCAGTTCTCACGGTCCCATCCCAAGCCATCTTGTTGATTTTTTTTTTCTTAGTCACTCACTCTTATTGTTATTCATAATTTCACAGAAAAAAAAATTAGATAGTGCACTCATACACGAACAAAACTGTATAACAGGTGATCTGTAGCATCAGCAACAATCAAACTGTGTGTGTGTGTGTGTGTGTGTGTGTAAATGTGTGTGTGCGTACGTACGTATGAATGTGTGTGTGTGCATGTGTGTGTGTGCGTACGTGCGTGCGCGCGTGTGTGTGTGTAAGTGTAATTGTGTGTGTGTCAGTGTGTGCGTGTGTGTGTGCTTGTTTGTTTGGCAGTCTGGCCACCGTGACCATGCATGCTTCTATCACATGAGGTGGAAGGGCCAAGGTTTGGGTCCAGGTGTGAAAAGGGAGTTTATCTCATGGGAATTGCAATTAAGGCTCTCTCTCCGTCTAGCGGACGATAAAGGCGAATTTCGCGGACCACCCTCTCCTCCCTCCCCTTCCTCCCATGGCCACCTGCTTCTCCCCTCCACTAATCCTTAAACTTATCACCTTCATGCCAGGTCACAGAAGAGATAATCCGGAAATACCGAGGCTTGACCTGGGCCGGCCTCACCACAGTGACCACATCCATAGCATAAATGGCAGTTTTTGCTTTTAACCAGGGCGCTAGGAAAAATGCGCTAGAACATCCAGCTTGAATAAAAATGCACTGAAAAACGCGCTATGCGCAAAACACAAAATGTACGCGCTGTTTGTGATGCCAATGCGTCAGAACTAGCGCGTTTGCGCTAGTTTGGCAACACTGACTTAGGTGACAGTGAGGCAGCTGAGGCTGGTAGCTTGCGGGTGCCGCGCTGCCTGACGTAGGAGGCACCAGCTGGCCGCTGCCTCCACCTTGGCGAGGCAGAGTGGCAGTGTATCCGTGTGACACCATTGAGTGCGGGTGTGTGTGTGTGTGACCGTCCACCTGACACTTACAAGGCCTCGCAGCCCACCACAGCACCATGAGCAAGGGTTTGGGTCACTACCTATACACCAAGAGGCGACAGGCCCAGGACTACTTCGAGGTGTGTTCGCAGCCCTGGACAAACCCTTATCGGGATGCAGTCCAGGGTCACAATCACGTCATAATAATCGCATCACAAACTTGTCCAGCCAGACTCTTTAATCACTATTATCCACTATGCAATAACAGATAACGGAGTCTGTTCTAATCATCTACCGTTTATCTACACTATACGTAGTTGCCACTGCACTAATGTCGCCAGGCGAATATTACGAATGATAGCATCACTACAGACTTGTATGTGCCACTACAGACGTAGGTAATATAAACTACTATTGCATGCCTCTTTACTGGCACATATAAAGTAGTGATGCAACATTTCGTGTTAGTGCAGTGGCGACTATAGTGTTGTTGACAGTAGGTGTGTGTGTTGTGTTTAACCCCTTCACGCCCAGATCTTTCCATTAATATATAAAAGTGTCTGTTGTTAGCCATTAAATTACAAAAAATAACTGAATATACGAAATGAGTTAGTGGACAAGGATGCTAAACAGGTCATATCTTTAAAATCTTACTTATATTCACAAAAATTGTCTTATGGTGTGACCAAAGTACAATGGAAATTACGTTTTGGGCCTCAAGGGGGTAATAGATTTGGTGTGAGTTTTTATAATCGGATAGTTATATTTTTTATTGATATATTTCTGATTGTCCAAGAAAACAATTATCATGTCATTGAAAACCGTATCAAATTCCACCAGAAAGAGAAAGATTGTTCTTCAAAAAATCATTGGATGCTAAAAAACCAAAATATTCCGTCACTGATATGTAAAAAAATGTTCTTAGACTGATTTGTTTATTTTGGAAAGTATTAACAGTGTCTGAAAGCTATGCGGTATTTTGATATATTGGTCTTGTCCAACCATGCTAGTGTCACTTTTCACCATGGCTGGGACTTGGTTGAAGCTTTTTATATATTAATACTGTGTTTTGCAGCCTGGATGGGACTTAGTTTAAGCTTTTTATATATTAATACTGTGTTTTGCAGCCTGGATGGGACTTAGTTGAAGCTTTTTATATATTAATACTGTGTTTTGCAGCCTGGATGGAACTTAGTTGAAGCTTTTTATATATTAATACTGTGTTTTTTCAGCCTGGATGGGACTTAGTTTAAGCTTTGTATTGATTAGTACTGTTTTGCAGCCTGGATGGAACTTAGTTTAAGCTTTTTATATATTAATACTGTGTTTTGCAGCCTGGATGGGACTTAGTTTAAGCTTTTTATTGATTAGTACTGTGTTTGCAGTCATGGCAGTCTACGGTGTACTCCATGGTGGTGTTCGGTGCCACCATGGTTGTCATCTTCTGGGCCAGTGTGTTCCTCTACACCTCATTCTACTTCACCTTCATGCCACAGGAGTCCATCACCTGGCCCATACACTTCCACTACAAGTAAGCTGCCTCCATCCTTCTCTCTCTCTCTCTCTCTCTCTCTCTCTCTCTCTCTCTCTCTCTCTCTCTCTCTCTCTCTCTCTCTCCATGATGAAAAAATACGTATTAATATATAAATGATGAAAAAATACGTATTAATATATAAATGATGAAAAAATACGTATTATATATAAATGTTGAAAAAATACGTATTAATATATAAATGATGAAAAAATACGTATTTATATATAAATGTTGAAAAAATACGTATTAATATATAAATGTTGAAAAAATACGTATTAATATATAAATGATGAAAAAATACGTATTTTTTATATAAATGATGAAAAAATACGTATTAATATATAAATGATGAAAAAATACGTATTTTTTATATAAATGATGAAAAAATACGTATTAATATATAAATGTTGAAAAAATACGTATTAATATATAAATGATGAAAAAATACGTATTAATATATAAATGTGAAAAAATACGTTATTAATATATAAATGATGAAAAAATACGTATTAATATATAAATGATGAAAAATACGTATTAATATATAAATGATGAAAAAATACGTATTAATATATAAATGATGAAAAATACGTATTAATATATAAATGTTGAAAAAATACGTATTAATATATAAATGATGAAAAAATACGTATTAATATATAAATGATGAAAAAATACGTATTAATATATAAATGATGAAAAAATACGTATTAATATATAAATGATGAAAAAATACGTATTAATATATAAATGTTGAAAAAATACGTATTAATATATAAATGATGAAAAAATACGTATTAATATATAAATGATGAAAAATACGTATTAATATATAAATGTTGAAAAAATACGTATTAATATATAAATATGAAAAAATACGTATTAATGTAAATACTAATAAATGATGAAAAAATACGTATTAATATATAAATGATGAAAAAATACGTATTAATATATAAATGTTGAAAAAATACGTATTAATATATAAATGATGAAAAAATACGTATTAATATATAAATGATGAAAAAATACGTATTAATATATAAATGATGAAAAAATACGTATTAATATATAAATGTTGAAAAAATACGTATTAATATATAAATGATGAAAAATACGTATTAATATATAAATGTTGAAAAAATACGTATTAATATATAAATGATGAAAAAATACGTATTAATATATAAATGATGAAAAAATACGTATTAATATATAAATGATGAAAAAATACGTATTAATATATAAATGTTGAAAAAATACGTATTAATATATAAATGTTGAAAAAATACGTATTAATATATAAATGATGAAAAAATACGTATTAATATAAAATGATGAAAAAATACGTATTAATATATAAATGTTGAAAAAATACGTATTAATATATAAATGTTGAAAAAATACGCATTAATATATAAATGATGAAAAATACGTATTAATATATAAATGTGAAAAAATACGTATTAAATATATATAATATAATGTGAAAAAATACGTATTAATATATAAATATGAAAAAATACGTATTAATATATAAATGTTGAAAAAATACGTATTAATATATAAATGTGAAAAATACGTATTAATATATAAATTGAAAAATACGTATTAATATAAATGTGAAAAAATACGTATTAATATATAAATTTGAAAAAATACGTATTAATATATAAATGATGAAAAAATACGTATTAATATATAAATGTTGAAAATACGTATAATATATATGATGAAAAATACGTATTAATATAATGTGAAAAAATACGTATTAAATATATAAATGTTGAAAAAATACGTATTAATATATAAATGATGAAAAAATACGTATTTTTTATATAAATGATGAAAAAATACGTATCAATATATAAATGATGAAAAAATACGTATTAATATATAAATGATGAAAAAATACGTATTATTATATAAATGTATGAAAAAATACGTATTAATATATAAATGATGAAAAAAATACGTATTAATATATAATTGAAAAATCGTATAATTGTGAAAAAATACGTATTAATATATAAATGTGAAAAAATACGTATTTATATAAATGATGAAAAAATACGTATTAATATATAAATGATGAAAAAATACGTATTTTAATATATAAATGATGAAAAAATACGTATTAATATATAAATGTTGAAAAAATACGTATTAATATATAAATGATGAAAAAAAAATAAAATGTAAAAAAAACTATTATATATAAATGATGAAAAAATACGTATCAATATATAAATGATGAAAAAATACGTATTTTTTATATAAATGATGAAAAAATACGTATTAATATATAAATGATGAAAAAATACGTATTTTTTATATAAATGATGAAAAAATACGTATCAATATATAAATGATGAAAAAATACGTATTAATATATAAATATGAAAAAATACGTATTAAATATAAATGATGAAAAAATACGTATTAATATATAAATGATGAAAAAATACGTATAATATATAAATGATGAAAAAATACGTATTAATATATAAATGATTGAAAAAATACGTATTAATATATAAATGATGAAAAAATACGTATTTTTTATATAAATGATGAAAAAATACGTATCAATATATAAATGATGAAAAAATACGTATTAATATATAAATGATGAAAAAATACGTATTAATATATAAATGATGAAAAAATACGTATTTTTTATATAAATGATGAAAAAATACGTATCAATATATAAATGATGAAAAAATACGTATTTTTTATATAAATGATGAAAAAATACGTATTAATATATAAATGATGAAAAAATACGTATTTTTTATATAAATGATGAAAAAATACGTATCAATATATAAATGATGAAAAAATACGTATTAATATATAAATGATGAAAAAATACGTATTAATATATAAATGATGAAAAAATACGTATTTTTTATATAAATGATGAAAAAATACGTATTAATATATAAATGATGAAAAAATAGGTCTCGTGCTCTGTATTTTAATGTTTGATGAAATAGAATTTATTTATAATGTGATGATTCATATGTGAAATTATTTAAATGTTGAAAAAATACGTTTAAATGTTTTAAATGTGTGAAAAATACGTGTGAAATGTTTTAATTATGATGTGTATTTAAATGATTACTTAATGTTGATGAAAAAATACGTATTAATTATAAATGATGAAAGTAAATTAGTTGAAATCGTTTAATTTATGATGAATCGTAGTTACGTTGAAAATATAAGTATGTAATATTAATTGATGAAAAAATAGGTCTCGTGGCCTCTTGTAGTTTTTTTAATGTTGTGATGATGTGCAGGTCGTGTGAGGATGTGCCTGGTCTGTGCAGCAATCCGAGTGCGGTGATTCCCGTGCTGGACCCCAAGCGTGGCTCCCTCCTGGTGCAGGGACAGAAGTACCGTGTGGTGGTGGACCTGGAGATGCCAGAGTCACCGGTGAATCAGCGGCTAGGTAATGCAGATGTGTCCTATAGACCAGGTGTGTGGACGACAGATAGCCAGCATGTGTGTGTGTGTGTGTGTTTGTGTGCCAGAGTTGCCTGTTAATCAGCGGATAGGTAATGCAGATGTGTCCTATAGACCAGGTGTGTGGACGACAGATAGCCAGCATGTGTGTGTGTGTGTGTGTTTGTGTGCCAGAGTTGCCTGTTAATCAGCGGATAGGTAATGCAGATGTGTCCTATAGACCAGGTGTGTGGACGACAGATAGCCAGCATGTGTGTGTGTGTGTATGCCAGAGTTGCCTGTTAATCAGCGGATAGGTAATGCAGATGTGTCCTATATAGACCAGGTGTGGACGACAGATAGCCAGCATGTGTGTGTGTGTGTGTGTGTCAAGTGCCTGTTAATCAGCGGATAGGTAATGCAGATGTGTCCTATATAGACCAGGTATGGTTATGGGGGTGCACGAGATAACCAGCATGTGTGTGTGTGTGTTGCAACCAAGTATGGGATTAAGGTTAATATTGCTATAGAAGTCATCAAATCAAATCATCCTTTCTGTTTGACCTCAGTGTTTCCCATAATATCTTATGAGGTTAGATGGCCGATGATACACTTCCAACTCTCTCTATCCATTGCCTCAACTTCATCAATGCCCAATGCTGCCAGATCCTCTTCAACACCCTGCCTCCATGTCTTACTAATAATTACGAGCGGGCGCGAAGCGCTCGTGAGTCCTCGGTGGATACAGGATTTTTCTCACTTAAGCGGCCGATTGACCGACCGTCAGTCACGCTTTTCAGGAGCTTATATGTTTGGAATCCCGCTTCCGATTGACAAGCGGTCTTGGCCATCTGATAGCCCCATTCAATCCCTATTCGCGCCTACAGACAAATTTCCTTGCTATCGGTTTCTACGGGCTCTCTCATCCTTCGCCGATGAAGGCGTCTTACTGGTATTACTACTACTACTACTACTACTACTACTACTACTATACTACTACTACTACTACTACTACTACTACTACTACTACCACCACCACCAGCACCAGCACCACTACTACTAATACTACTCCCACTACTACTACTACTATTACTACTACCACTACTACTACTACTACTAATACTAATACTAATACTAATACTAATACTAATACTAATACTAATACTACATCACTACTAATACTAATACTACAACTTCATCCATGCCCAATGCAGCCAGATCCTCTTCAACACACAGGCATAAGATTGAGACACTGAACAGAAAAATACCTAAGGTTGGGAACTGTGGAAAGGATACATTCTCAAAACCAGATAGCAGCAGAATGAGTCCTTTGCTTCATCCATACTTTATCATTGAAATGGATATAGTGTTGGACAGGAGGGTTGCAGGAGAGAGAGGAGAGGGAGCTGAGTGGAGGAGAGAGAGAGAGATGGAGGGAGAGGAGTGCTGAGTGGAGGAAGAGAGAGAGATGGAGGGAGAGGGAGTGCTGAGTGGAGGGAGTGCTGAGTGGAGGAAGAGAGAGAGAGATGGAGGGAGAGAGAAAGCTGAGTGGAGGAAGAGAGAGAGAGATGGAGGGAGAGGGAGTGCTGAGTGGAGGAAGAGAGAGAGAAAGCTGAGTGGAGGAAGAGAGAGAGAGATGGAGGGAGAGGGAGTGCTGAGTGGAGGAAGAGAGAGAGAGAGGTGGAGGGAGAGAGAGAGAGATGGAGGGCTGAGTGGAGGAAGAGAGAGAGAGAGGAGAGAGAGAGAGAAAGCTGAGTGGAGGAAGAGAGAGAGATGGAGGAGAGAGAAAGCTGAGTAGAGGAAGAGAGAGAGTGCTGAGTGGAGGAAGAGAGAGAGAGATGGAGGGAGAGAGAAAGCTGAGTGGAGGAAGAGAGAGAGATGGAGGAGAGAGAAAGCTGAGTGGAGGAAGAGAGAGAGATGGAGGGAGAGAGAAAGCTGAGTGGAGGAAGAGAGAGGGAGCTGAGTGGAGGAAGAGAGAGAGAGGGAGAGCTGAGTGGAGGAAGAGAGAGGAGGAAGAGAGAGAGCTGAGAGAAGGAGGAAAATATGGCGAGATTAGTGTATAGTTGCATTACTTAAGCCTTATTTCCACTGAAGACGTGACCTGTGTTGCCGCAGAGGACTCAGGGAGGGGGTGAGGGGGGGGTGACAGCGCATTACTGGGGATTAGTAAGGGTCTTTAAGGGGGGGGGGGGGGCAGAGGGGGGAGCTTGCTGAGTCACGGACGGTCACGCATACCTCTTGGGGCATGTCTTGGTGATTTGCTTTGAATGTTTTTGCACTCCAGCGTCTGTGTGTGTGTTTGTGTATTCATCTAGTTGTATGTTACAGGGCCTGAGCAAGAGTGTGGGTGTGTCTGTGGGTGTATGAGTGTGTGTGGGTGTGTCTGTGTGAGTGATATTTTGTTTATATATTAGTATGCCTGATTGCATCTTTTGTGTAATTTTTCAAAACCTGTATTTATTTTTTCTCTTACCCCCCACCCTTCTTTCTCTCTCTCTCTCTCTCTCTCTCTCTCTCTCTCTCTCTCTCTCTCTCTCTCTCTCTCTCTCTCTCTCTCTCTCTCTCTCTCTCTCTCCGTGGCACAGTGAGTAGGTAGGTGGTAGAGAAGATCGATAAGTAAACTCTCATCTCTATCTCTCTCTCTCTCTCTCTCTCTCTCTCTCTCTCTCTCTCTCCTCTCTCTCTCTCTCTCTCTCTCTCTCTCTCTCTCTCTCTCTCTCTCTCTCTCTTATCTATGTGCACATCTAACTTTCGCAATGTTTTTTAGATTTTTTTTAATGTTTCTTAATATATGTATGTGTGCATAACATTATTACAGAGACCAGTTTCTTAATGTATTTTATGTATTGATAGTAGCTACAGGCAACCCTCTAAATCGAACCCCTACAATTCATACTTCAAATAGTTGGACCAGTTTCAGGCCAGTTCGAAATGTTCCATACCTTTTAGTATTTTAGTTTAGAATTTTAGTATGCCTAGGTTTTTATAATGACTTTGACAATCGCATGGGTGGCTCCAATAGGGATTAATAATACTAATACTGATGTACTAATACTGATCGTTGTATTGAAGTCATGATTAATCTAGCAATGCCTATCATATTGTTATGTCCTGTAGTAAGTTTTGTCTAATTTGTGATTTTTAAGGAATATCTGGAAGTATCATGTCATTGTGAATTGGCTGAAATAGGGACTTCTAATCATTGTAACTGAAAACTGACTCCATATTCGTGTTCAGCATGCCTGAAATCTGCTAAAAACCAATTTTCAAGCAAATCTATTTTTCAAAAAATATTGCAAATTTTGCAAGGGGTACACCTTGATTTATTTTTAAAATCCCGTTTTTTTTCAATAACTAAAAAACTATGGCAGATTCGTGCAGCACGAATAGAGGTAAACATGAAGCAGAACAAGGGCTATCATTTAGCATAAAGCAAAAAAATATTGATTTGTAAATAACCGAGAAAATAGCATATTTGTACATTTCTACAAAATATCAATTTTCTCGGCAACCATGAGGTGTATTGAAGAGCCGATTACTGCATCATGTAGAACACTTAGATGAACCTTTGTTACATCGATAAGTTTTCTTCTACGACTCGTAGTTTTGGCGGCAAAATCACAAAAACCTGATTTTTGTCAATTTTGGAATATTGTGAGCAGCCAGAAATCCGATTTTTATATTTTCGATAGATAATTGGAAATACGGGGATACAATTGTAGATCCATCCATTTACAATAACTTTTGATGGGTAAGTGTTGCTGTGTGAGAAATAAGTTGTGAGCTGAACGCGTTATAGTAAATATATAAGTTTATAATTCAGAAACCGTTCATGATAGGTCAGTGTAGACGCAGAGACCAGTGTTGCCACCTCAGTGTAGGGGAAGGGACTAACTCTATAGGATTGTCACGCATAGTAATATATCATACTTCTAGTTTAAATCAGTTTTACTTTGAAAATCACGTTAGACTGAACCTAAGAACAAAAAAAATAGAAATTGCAACCCAGCATATTTTATGAACACCTACATGCATACACACATACACATAGCTACCTTAACAGTGCATTATAACATCCCTCCACAAGATGAAAATAATACTCAAATTAAAAAGTATATAACTATGTAGATTAGGGTGTCCCAAAATGCAAAAGTTTTGAAATGTTGCACGCTGGTGTGTTATTCCGGTTCTCTCATAGTAAAACAGTATTGCGTTGAAATTTTGGGCGAATTGAGTAATATTTAGGTCCCGACAAAGTGAACATTTAGGTGACGTGACTCCAATTTCAGGATTTTTCTAAATTTCCACATTTTTTCTCCCTCAGGTTATCAACTTGGCAACAAGAGCCGCTAGTAATCTTTGGCTGATCGACAAGGCTCCAATCGATGAAATCACCGGAGCCCGGCTACCATCGAAGGAGCAGGTCCTCCTCCGCTACTACCACCACCACCGGGAGATGGGGAAGACGGCGAGCGGGAGCAGGAAGGCGGTGGTGGAGGAGGTTCTCCCCTTCTGGTCGCGCGCCGGGATTCCGACAACTACAGTAATACAGCCGGCACGAAGCTGTCAAAGCTGGTAAGGCGTACATGACCTCAAGAAGAACAAGAACAAAGACAGGCCGAAACATCGTATGGATGAGGAGATTTTCAAAGGAGCCCTCCAAGAAATCTTCGACCTCGCACACTCCTCCTCTCTCCAACGGGCAGACGTGAAGGACGAGGACGAGGAGTTCCTACGGAGTCAGAGAGAAGACAGAGGGGAATCATCCATGGCTGGAATTGACCTCGTGACAGCGAAGAAGGTGGAGAAGCAGGTCGAGCGCGGAACTCGACTCGAGCGGCTCCGGGAACGTGAAGACAGCGACATTGCCAGGCTGACTGAAAGGGCGGAAATCCCAAGCCAAAGCAGTAGCAGCAGCAGCTGTCTTGTGTCGACGACGTCATCACCGGCTCGTGGATCCCGAAGCCAGAGGAAAAAACTCAAACAGTCCGCCATCGATCTCCGTGAAGGATCTTAACCCCTCATTTCAACTTGGGATCGAGAGAAGTGTCGGTGCGGCAAGCAACGTCAACGTTCGCAGCTACCGCTCAAGTTCTTGGAATGGACATTGGCAGTATGGCGGTCTCGAAGAGCACGGTCCATCGAGCACGAATTGCGGGGAGAGAGCAAGCCGCCGAGAAGATCGTGGAACTGCGGAACCAGGAGATACCTGAGAGGTTGGTCCTGCATTGGGACAGAAAACTCCTCCCGTCCCTCTCTGGCGATACGGAGGACCGCATCGCCGTCCTCCTCACAGGGGAAGATGACGCCGAGTTCCTTCTTGGGGTCCCGGCAAGTTCGGATTCGACTGGCAGAAACGTGGGCGTGAAGGAGGTGGACGAAGCGGGCGTCAAGGACAAGATCATCGCCTTCTGTTTCAACACCACGGCTTCGAACACTGGCATGGTGCAAGGTGCTTGCATTCGGATTGAGCAAGAACTCGGACGAAGCTTGCTTTGGTTGGCCTGCCGCCATCATGTCCACGAGGTGATCCTCAAGGATGTCTTCGAAGCCAGCCTCGGCTCTTCCTCTGGTCCTGTCGTTGGAATCTTCAAACGACTCCGTGATCGATGGTCCTTCGTGGATTCCTCGCAGAGAGAGACGGTGGAAACATCGGAGGACCTCGTAGAGTTCTTCGCCACCCATGACACTGCCAGCAAGCTGAAGGACGACGCATTGGCCTTCCTGAAGGAGGCTCTGATGTCGAAGAACCATCCCAGGGAGGACTATGAAGAACTTCTCCGTCTCTCCTACCTGTTCCTCGGTGGTGAAGGTCCAGCCAAACCATTCCGCCGTCCTGGAGCTCTCCATCAAGCCCGGTGGATGGCCAAGGC
>JACEEZ010019595.1:142500-160000 GCA_016584305.1 Chionoecetes opilio | reverse complement strand
TGATACTTTTCCTGATATAATGGGTTACTGTCTCCCCTTACTTTGTTGTAGTCAGTAATGGACAGGTTGAAGTTCCCAAACTCGGCAACCTCGGGACCAGCGCCGAGCCGAGTAATGGAATTTTCCGACTTTTAGAACGTAGATATATTAAGGGGAAAAAATGGTTTGGGAGCCATAATACCAATAACAGACCTGTAGAAGTACACACAATAACAGTGTACACAACTCTACAGTCACAACACCACTGAACAATAACAACAAACAAATCGGCGGGAGAAACCAAGCGGCCTAGTGTGGTGGCACCCAGCGGCCTAGTGTGGTGGCACCTAGCGGCCGACCCGGCAACTACGCCCAGGGTTTTGGGTGTTCTGCCGGGTTTTAGAAAATCCGGAACCATAGCCGAGTTTTGGGTGTTGCCGAGTCTTGGGATGCCGAGTTTGGGAACTTCAACCTGTAGTCAGTAATGTATCTCTATTGCTATAAGCAGCGTTTGTATTCTTACACACTGATACCTCCTCTGCCATGTACCATGTTATCTGATCATGTCATCATGTCAATAGCCTGTTTTATCCCCTTGAGGCCCAGAACGTAATATCCATTGTATTTTGGGTACCATTAGACGATTTTTAGTGACTATAAGCAATGTTTTAATAGATATAACAGGTTTAGTATGCTAGCGACTAACTCATTTGGTATATTCAGTTACTTTTGGTAATTTCATAGCTAACAGCAGACAATTTTATATATTAATGGAAAGATCTGGGTGTGAAGGGGTTAAAAGGAGACTAGACAGGTGCATGGCAGGTGGATGTAGGTAGTGTTAAGTAACAGGATCTACCTCGTGTAGGTCTCACGGCCTCTTGTAGCTTCCTTATTTTCTTATGTTATTATGTAATCTTTGGGAAAATCCTCCTTTTTCTTGGTCTATATCTGATGTGACTCCTGGTTTGCAGAGGTGGAGGAAGAAAAGCGTGCTGCTGCCTCTGTGTCTGAGGGGGAACTGCCAGACCAGGAGGCAGCCAAGGGTCAGGCTGTCAAAGGGTCCAGCAACTCAAGCAGCAGTGAGGTGAGAGAGAGACAGAGAGAGAGGGATATGCACCTTATTTTCTCAATTTGTGGTTTTTAAGGAATATCTGGAAGTATCATGGCATTGTGAATTGGCTGAAATAGGGACTTCTAATCATTGTAACTGAAAACTGACTCTAGATTCGTGTTCAGCATGCCCGATAACTGCTAGGAACTAATTTTCGGGCATGCTGAACACGAATCTGGAGTCAGTTTTCAGTTACAATGATTAGAAGTCTCTATTTCAGCCAATGCACAATGACATGATACTTCCAGATATTCCTTAAAAACCACATTTTAAGGCAGTAACTCTTATACAGTGCTGTCCTGTCAATACTGTTTTTTTAACAAGACAAAAAATCCTGCTCCTTGCTGCTTACTGACTGATATTTGATGCCAGGAGAAGGGAATACTACGCTTCTTCTAAATGTCAGCTGTATTTTATCATAGTTAACCCTAGTATCAGGTAAACAGAGGCATCATTTTAACCAGGAGAAGGGAATACTACACTTCTTCTAAATGTCAGCTGTATTTTATCATAGTTAACCCTAGTATCAGGTAAATATAGGCATCATTTTAACCAGGAGAAGGGAATACTACACTTCTTCTAAATGTCAGCTGTATTTTATCATAGTTAACCATAGTATCAGGTAAACAGAGGCATCATTTTAACCAGGAGAAGGGAATACTACACTTCTTCTAAATGTCAGCTGTATTTTATCATAGTTAACCATAGTATCAGGTAAACAGAGGCATCATTTTAACCAGGAGAAGGGAATACTACACTTCTTCTAAATGTCAGCTGTATTTTATCATAGTTAACCATAGTATCAGGTAAACAGAGGCATCATTTTAACCAGGAGAAGGGAATACTACACTTCTTCTAAATGTCGGCTGTATTTTATCATAGTTAACCATAGTATCAGGTAAACAGAGGCATCATTTTAACCAGGAGAAGGAAATACTACACTTCTTCTTAATGTCAGCTGTATTTTATCATAGTTAACCATAGTATCAGGTAAACATTGGCATCATTTTAACCAGGAGAAGGGAATACTACGCTTCTTCTAAATGTCAGCTGTATTTTATCATAGTTAACCATAGTATCAGGTAAACATAGGCATCATTTTAACCAGGAGAAGGGAATACTACGCTTCTTCTAAATGTCAGCTGTATTTTATCATAGTTAACCATAGTATCAGGTAAACATAGGCATCATTTTAACCAGGAGAAGGGAATACTATGCTTCTTCTAAATGTCAGCTGTATTTTATCATAGTTAACCATAGTATCAGGTAAACAGAGGCATCATTTTAACCAGGAGAAGGGAATACTACGCTTCTTCTAAATGTCAGCTGTGTTTTATCATAGTTAACCATAGTATCAGGTAAACATAGGCATCATTTTAACCAGGAGAAGGGAATACTACGCTTCTTCTAAATGTCAGCTGTGTTTTATCATAGTTAACCATAGTATCAGGTAAACATAGGCATCATTTTAACCAGGAGAAGGGAATACTACACTTCTTCTAAATGTCAGCTGTATTTTATCATAGTTAACCATAGTATCAGGTAAACATTGGCATCATTTTAACCAGGAGAAGGGAATACTACACTTCTTCTTAATGTCAGCTGTATTTTATCATAGTTAACCATAGTATCAGGTAAACAGAGGCATCATTTTAACCAGGAGAAGGGAATACTACACTTCTTCTAAATGTCAGCTGTGTTTTATCATAGTTAACGATAGTATCAGGTAAACAGAGGCATCATTTTAACCAGGAGAAGGGAATACTACACTTCTTCTAAATGTCAGCTGTGTTTTATCATAGTTAACGATAGTATCAGGTAAACAGAGGCATCATTTTAAGCATGAGACCTTATGATAGAACGGAATTTTTGCCTCGTAGAAAAAACAGACTTTGGTTAACAATGATGCTTGTGCTTATAAACTGTCTCAAGTATGTGGCCACGACAGCACTGTTTCCGTTGTCACCGGTCCCACAAGCAGTGTATTGTTTAAGGAAATCTTACTGGGCGACATTCTTTGGATAGCCAGAAGGGTCAAGGCCTACCTGTTAAAATATAGTTTTTTGGCTACATCAACTTCAGCCTTTTGTGTGTTGTGTATAAATAAAGATCCTATGCAGTAATAAGAGTGCACTTCTGGATCTAACACACAGATATGATGAACCATTGTATCCAGGAAGGTGTTTATGAACAAATATCTTGTCACCCAGTAGCTTAAAATTGTTCTTACTGGGCGACAGTTTGCCATCACTGGGAGACATTTTGGTCGCCCAGTTACCATGTTATAAAATGCACTGCTCAGGTAGGAACCAGAAATACTAAATACCTACTCAAATATAACAGGTAAATTTCCAGATGAACAACAAACTTCCTTTGGTGGAAGAAACTATTTTTTTTCTGGTGAGTTTTGATGTGTTTTGAATGACCTCGGGACCAGCGCCGAGCCGAGTAATGGAATTTTCCGACTTATAGAACGTAGATATATGAAGGGGAAAAAAATGATTTGGGAGCCATAATACCAATAACAGACCTGTAGAAATGAAAAGACCTGTAGAAACCTGTTCACCGTTTCTGTCGCAAATCAATATTTAAAAAAAAATATTTTCTCACATATATGACAAAAAAACAAATAATTGAACCTAACCTAATCTAACCTTTACCTAATCTAACCTAGCCTTTACCTAACTTAAAAAAATAAAAAAATAATAACCTTTACCTAAAAACCACAAGTGTAAAGATCAGAATGGCCTGGACATGTCTTCAGCAGAATCTTTTATTGACACATAAGTTGCAATGAGGCAACAACCTACATGCTACAGGTTGAAGTTCCCAAACTCGGCATCCCAAGACTCGGCAACACCCAAAACTCGGCTATGGTTCCGGATTTTCCAGAACACCCAAAACCCTGGGCGTAGTTGCCGGGTCGGACGCTGGGTGCCACCACACTAGGCCGCTGGGTTTCTCCCGCCGATTTGTTTGTTGTTATTGTTCAGTGGTGTTGTGACTGTAGAGTTGTGTACACTGTTATTTTGTGTACTTCTACAGGTCTGTTATTAGTATTATGGCTCCCAAATCATTTTTTTCCCCTTAATATATCTACGTTCTATAAGTCGGAAAATTCCATTACTCGGCTCGGCGCTGGTCCCGAGGTTGCCGAGTTTGGGAACTTCAACCTGTAGTAAATAATCTCAAGCCTTAAATGTACCATAGTCTACTTATTTTAACGAGGCAAAAATTCCATTCTATCTTAAGGTCTCATGCTAAAAATGATGCCTCTGTTTACCTGATACTATGGTTAACTATGATAAAATACAACTGACATTAATAAGAAGTGTAGTATTCCCTTCTCATGCTAAAAATGATGCCTCTGTTTACCTGATAATATTGTTAACTATGATAAAATACAACTGACATTAATAAGAAGTGTAGTATTCCCTTCTCCTGGTTAAAATGATGCCTGTGTTTACCTGATACTATTGTTAACTGATAAAATACAGCTGACATTTAGAAGAAGCGTAGTATTCCCTTCTCCTGGCATCAAATATCAGGCAGTAAGCAGCAAGGGGGCAGCATTTTTTACCTCGTTAATAAAAGAAACTATAGTTAACAATATTTTGTGAGATCAGTATTTATGTCTCCAGGAACTACCACGTGTAGGTCTCGTGGCCTCTTGTAGCTTCCTTAATTTCTAATGGTATGTTATGTCACCTGGTTAAGCTTGTTATGTGTTCTCCTTTTCTTCTGTGTTCTTGTAGCCTCCCTATTTTCTTATGTTATGTTATGTCACCTAGTTAAGCTTGTTATGTGTTACTCTTTTCTTCTGTGTTCTTGTAGCTTCATTATTTTCTTATGTTATGTTATGTCACCTGGTTAAGCTTGTTATGTGTTACTCTTTTCTTCTGTGTTCTTGTAGCTTCATTATTTTCTTATGTTATGTTATGTCGCCTGGTTAAGCTTGTTATGTGTTCTCCTTTTCTTCTGTGTTCTTGTAGCTACCTTATTTTCTTATGTTGTAATGTTATGTCACCTGGTTAAGCTTGTTATATGTCACCCTTTTCTTCTGTGTTCTTGTAGCTGCCTTATTTTCTTATGTTGTATGTTATGTCGCCTGGTTAAGCTTGTTATGTGTTACCCTTTTCTTCTGTGTTCTTGTAGCTTCCTTATTTTCTTATGTTATGTTATGTCGCCTGGTTAAGCTTGTTATGTGTTCTCCTTTTCTTCTGTGTTCTTGTAGCTTCCTTATTTTCTTATGTTATGTTATGTCGCCTGGTTAAGCTTGTTATGTGTTCTCCTTTTCTTCTGTGTTCTTGTAGCTTCATTATTTTCTTATGCTATGTTACGTCGCCTGGTTAAGCTTGTTATATGTCACCCTTTTCTTCTGTGTTCTTGTAGCTTCCTTATTTTCTTATGTTATGTTATGTCACCTGGTTAAGCTTGTTATATGTCACCCTTTTCTTCTGTGTTCTTGTAGCTTCATTATTTTCTTATGCTATGTTATGTCACCTAGTTAAGCTTGTTATGTGTTACTCTTTTCTTCTGTGTTCTTGTAGCTTCCTTATTTTCTTATGTTATGTTATGTCACCTGGTTAAGCTTGTTATATGTCACCCTTTTCTTCTGTGTTCTTGTAGCTTCATTATTTTCTTATGTTATGTTACGTCACCTGGTTAAGCTTGTTATATGTCACCCTTTTCTTCTGTGTTCTTGTAGCTTCATTATTTTCTTATGTTGTTATGTTATGTCGCCTGGTTAAGCTTGTTATGTGTTCTCCTTTTCTTCTGTGTTCTTGTAGCTTCATTATTTTCTTATGTTATGTTATGTTATGTCGCCTGGTTAAGCTTGTCATGTGATCCCTCAGGAGGCGAGCAGAGACTCCGCCAGGGCCGAGAAGGGTGACAGAGACTCCGCCAGGGCCGAGAAGGGTGACAGAGACTCCCCCGTGGCTGAGAAGGGTGACAGAGATGACTTTGAGATGGTCGGCCCCTCTAAAGTACAGGGTAGGTATTGTGACACCACTGATGGGGGACTTACAGGTATTTAATCACCCCCTTCATGCCCAGATCTTTCCTTTGCTATATAAAATTGTCTGTTGTTGAGCCATAAAAATACAAACACTAACTGAATATACCAAATGAGTTAGTGGACAAGGATACTAAACAGGTCATAGCTATACAATATTGCTTATAGTCACTAAAAATCGTCTAATGACACCCAAATTACAATGGCAATTACGTTCTGGGCCTCAAGGGGTTAATTATATTGCTTGCTTATATTATTGACTTGCAGGTTTTGTATCTATAGGTATTGTATTATTAAGTCTTGGCAAAGGTGGGCCCGTCGGGGTGGCAAGGTTGGTAGAGACGTGAGCTCGCCATGTGCAGCGTCCCTGTGCATTCGGTCAGCGGTTCGAGTCCGCCTAGTTCGTGCTGACGTGGCGGCGCTTTGTATAGTCAATAACCTTGTAGTTGGTACTTGCAAAGTGTCTAGATAGGATGAAAATCTTATCTTATCTGGCAAAGGTGGGCAGCGCTATTTTTTTTCCAATTCTGTAATCGCAATTCCGACCTGCACCTGTCAGTCCGCAATCACAATTCCACAATTTTTATCAGATAGGCCTTTTAGCAATCGCAATTCCGCAATTCAGCAATTTTTTTCAGATAGGCCTTTTAGCAATCGCAATTCCGCATTTCAGCAATTTTTTTCAGATAGGCCTTTTAGCAATCACAATTCCGCATTTCAGCAATTTTTTTCAGATAGGCCTTTTAGCAATCACAATTCCGCATTTCAGCAATTTTTTTCAGATAGGCCTTTTAGCAATCACAATTCTGCATTTCAGCAATTTTTTTCAGATAGGCCTTTTAGCAATCACAATTCTGCATTTCAGCAATTTTTTTCAGATAGGCCGTTTAGCAATCACAATTCAGCAATTCCGCAATTTTTTTCAGATAGGCCTTTTAGCAATCGCAATTCCGCATTTCAGCAATTTTTTTCAGATAGGCCTTTTAGCAATCACAATTCCGCATTTCAGCAATTTTTTTCAGATAGGCCTTTTAGCAATCACAATTCCGCATTTCAGCAATTTTTTTCAGATAGGCCTTTTAGCAATCACAATTCCGCATTTCAGCAATTTTTTTCAGATAGGCCTTTTAGCAATCACAATTCCGCATTTCAGCAATTTTTTTCAGATAGGCCTTTTAGCAATCACAATTCCGCATTTCAGCAATTTTTTTCAGATAGGCCTTTTAGCAATTGCAATTCCGCATTTCAGCAATTTTTTTCAGATAGGCCTTTTAGCAATCACAATTCCGCATTTCAGCAATTTTTTTCAGATAGGCCTTTTAGCAATCGCAATTCAGCAATTTTTTTCAGATAGGCCTTTTAGCAATCACAATTCCGCATTTCAGCAATTTTTTTCAGATAGGCCTTTTCGCAATTGCAATTCCGCATTTCAGCAATTTTTTTCAGATAGGCCTTTTAGCAATCGCAATTCAGCAATTTTTTTCAGATAGGCCTTTTCGCAATCGCAATTCCGCAATTCAGCAAACTAATTTTGACACCTACAATTATGACAAAACACCTACAATTAAAACAAACAATGTCTCTAGACTCTTAAACACCTACAATTAAAACAAACAATGTCTCTAGACTCTTAAACACCTACAATTAAAACAAAAAATGTCTCTAGACTCTTAAACACCTACAATTAAAACAAACAATGTCTCTAGACTCTTAAACACCTACAATTAAAACAAACAATGTCTCTAGACTCTTAAACACCTACAATTAAAACAGTCAATGTCTGTAGACTCGTTATTATTGTTTAATACTTGTGTATTGCTGTTGTGTTTCTGTCTATACTTGTTACTTGTCCTTCACTATTAAGTCTTTGTCTCTTTTAGTGTTTTTCTGTACTTGTACACTTCAGTCTACTGGCTAGTAATCACTCATCTAAGTCATCTACTAATCTTCCTCCTCCTCCCCGGCACTTTCAAGGTGCTCACCCTCACAATTATTGCGAATGCGTTTCAAAATTTTGGCGGTCCGCAACCCCCAATTCTGCAATGTTTTCAGGCATCAGCAATTCCGCAATCGAATTACCCATTCTGTAAGTTGCGAATTGCAGAATTGCGGAATGCCCACCTGTGAGTCTTGTATGTAACCCCTTCACGCCCAGATCTTTCCTTGGCTACATGAAATCCCCTGTTGTTAGCCATAAAAGTACGAGAAATAACTGAATACACCCCTTCACTTACATGTATGTAACTCCTTCACGCCCAGATCTTTCCTTTGCTACATAAAATCACCTGTTGTTAGCCATAAAAGTACGAGAAATAACTGAATACACCCCTTCACTTACATGTATGTAACCCCTTCACGCCCAGATCTTTCCTTGGCTACATAAAATCCCCTGTTGTTAGCCATAAAAGTACAGAAAAAGTAATTCCTTACATGTTGTTAACCCTTCACGCCAGATCGTTCCGTTTGCTGTAGATGCACGGACCCATGAAGTAGGAAATACGATACACCCCTTGCACTTCATGGTATGTAACCCCTTCACGCCCAGATCTTTCCTTTGCTACATAAATCACCTGTTGTTAGCCATAAAAGTACAGAAATAACTGAATACACCCCTTCACTTACATGTATGTAACCCCTTCACGCCCAGATCTTTCCTTTGCTACATAAAATCACCTGTTGTTAGCCATAAAAGTACGAGAAATAACTGAATACACCCCTTCACTTACATGTATGTAACCCCTTCACGCCCAGATCTTTCCTTGGCTACATAAAATCACCTGTTGTTAGCCATAAAAGTACAAAAAGTAATTCCTACCTTGGTGTGTTTCTTTGCAGGAGCGTTCCGGAGGGCTGGTGAGGAGGCAGGACCCAGCTGTGAAGAGGAAGGGGACAGTGTGGTGCGCCAGAGAGTGCAGAGTGTGCTGTAGGCTGTGTTCCCCCAGGGGTGTGGCAAGGTGTGTGTATTCCCCCAGGGGTGTGGCAAGGTGTGTGTGTTCCCCCAGGGGTGTGGCAAGGTGTGTGTGTTCCCCCAGGGGTGTGGCAAGGTGTGTGTGTTCCCCCAGGGGTGTGGCAAGGTGTGTGTGTTCCCAGGTGTGTAGGTGTGTGTTCCCAGGTGTAGGTGTGTGTTCCCAGGTGTGTGTGTGTGTGTGTGGCAAGGTGTGTGTGTGTGTGTGGCAAGGTGTGTGTGTGTGAGACCTTTGTGCCTTATCTCCCGCCTAGGCAAGTGGCTTCCTCCCCTCGCCATGGCCACACCAGTACTTACCTCATGGCATCCTATAGCAGTCCAAGAGAGTGGTCACCTTTTACATGGCTTTATCTAGTCACATATCAGATAAATGCCCGTCTTTGTAATCACATACCATCATTGTACGTGGTCATTGTTCACTTTTTGTCTTGTCCTAATGAGATCAATAGGTCATGCCAGCTCTGTTGTGATTGCAATAGGAGTACTGTAGGATTGCTCTAGTACTTTCCATGGCAGCTACAAGATCTCTGTTGTGATTGCAATAGGAGTATTGTAGGATTGCTCTAGTACTTTCCATGGCAGCTACAAGATCTCTGTTGTGATTGCAATAGGAGTACTGTAGGATTGCTCTAGTACTTTCCATGGCAGCTACAAGATCTCTGTTGTGATTGCAATAGGAATACTGTAGGATTGCTCTAGTACTTTCCATGGCAGCTACAAGATCTCTGTTGTGATTGCAATAGGAGTACTGTAGGATTGCTCTAGTACTTTCCATGGCAGCTACAAGATCTCTGTTGTGATTGCAATAGGAGTACTGTAGGATTGCTCTAGTACTTTCCATGGCAGCTACAAGATCTCTGTTGTGATTGCAATAGGAGTACTGTAGGATTGCTCTAGTACTTTCCATGGCAGCTACAAGATCTCTGTTGTGATTGCAATAGGAGTACTGTAGGATTGCTCTAGTACTTTCCATGGCAGCTACAAGATCAAGTGAATCATTTTGACTGAGTAGAAATGGAACAAAATCATAGCAATTACCACGAGCAATCATGGTATGTGACTACGAATACGAGCATAACAACATTCCATGACCCATTGATATCAAAGGAACAGTTGTCATTCTAGTAACAGTATTATTTCACATACATAACTTTGGCGTCGCAGATACTAAATGTTTTTATATAAATAGATAGGGTAAGTGAATATACTGGTTGACAATCTCTTATCCGAAAACCTTGACACTTTTCAGATTTCAGAATGGAAGATTTTTAGCGTAGATTTTAATGCTTTTTAATACTCGGGGGAAGTTCATCACACGCTGAGAGATAGAAATTGTCACCCAGTGGAGAGAGAGAGAGAGAGAGAGAGAGAGAAGAGAGAGAGAGAGACAGTGACAGTGACAGTGACAGTGACAGAGAGAGAGAGAGAGAGAGACAGAGAGAGAGAGAGAGAGAGCATGTAAGGTGAGGGTTCTGCATGGCGTGACAAATGTGTTGGCTGGGAAGTACAAGGAGACAGAAAAGAAATAATGGAAAGTAGCTCATCGTGACATCTTTCAGGAGAGAGAGAGAGAGAGAGAATCATAAAGTGTGACCAGGTTTTAATTTTTTTTTATATATACTTTTGAGCCTATTTGAGTAGGCCATTATTGCCTGACAGATAGTCTGGAAAAAATGTTAGGTTTTCGGATCTTTTCGGTTTTCAGAATTTCGGATAAAATATTGTGAACCTGTATTACTAGGAGTGATCGGGGGCCAGAAGCATGAGTCTGTGGTTGTATTCCATGGTGTGGTGTGTGGGGTCAGTTGTCTGTGTAGCCGTTAGTAGCCTACAGGGTCTGTGTTGTCTGTGTAGAGTCTATTTGATTTATTAGGGTCAAAATGCAGTCAGGAAGCCACGCCCCCTGCCTCCCCTTCTATTCTACGGGGCAGCTGATTGGTGCATTCCTCGTATCATCACTACCAATCACAATAGCTTCACTACTTAACAGCGGCGTGACCACTGGACAGCAATCTTCACTACAGAGAGATTTCTGATTTTGTCGCCCTTTGTAGTGAAGATTGCTGTCCAGTGGTCACGCGCTGTTAAGTAGTGAAGATATTGTGATGGGTAGTGATGATACGAGGAATGCACCAATCAGCTGCCCCGTAGCATAGAAGGGCAGGCAGGGGGCGTGGCTTCCTTACTGCATTTTAACCATAATAAATACAATAGACTAGAGTGCCTATGCTGATGTACTGGCGCCTTTAATTGAGGCTATAAGGCTATCTACTGGTGCCCTTAATTGAGGCTATAAGGCTATCTACTGGTGCCCTTAATTGAGGCTATAAGGCTATCTACTGGTTCCCTTAATTGAGGCTATAAGGCTATCTACTGGTGCCCTTAATTGAGGCTATAAGGCTATCTACTGGTGCCCTTAATTGAGGCTATAAGGCTATCTACTGGTTCCCTTAATTGAGGCTATAAGGCTATCTATTGGTTCCCTTAATTGAGGCTATAAGGCTATCTACTGGTCCCTTAATTGAGGCTATAAGGCTATCTACTGGTTCCTTAATTGAGGCTATAAGGCTATCTACTGGTTCCCTTAATTGAGGCTATAAGGCTATCTACTGGTGCCCTTAATTGAGGCTATAAGGCTATCTACTGGTGCCCTTAATTGAGGCTATAAGGCTATCTATTGGTGCCCTTAATTGAGGCTATAAGGCCATCACCTCCATGGCAACCTTGGTGGATGCGTCATCAATACTCAATCTTGACTATAATACTGTGTGTGGTTTTTGCTATTGAAATTTGTTCATATTTATTGTAGTATTATTATTATCATTATTATTGTGTGTGTGTGTGTGTGTGTGCAGGGTGTACAAAGTCTAGCGAGAGGCAGCCTTAATGTGGTCTTGAGGGACTGTTAGAGGAGAGGATGGGCCTTCTACCCTCGATAACACTATAGTCGCCAGTCACTCGGTCGCCAGTCACTCGGTCGCCAGTCACTCGCCACTGCCCTAATGTCGCCAGGCACAATATATTACAAATTTTAGCATCACTACAGACTTCTATGTGTCACTGAATGATGATACACAGTAGTTTATATTATGTACATCCCACTACATGTCTTCAGTGGCACATACAAGTCTGTAGTGATGCTAAAATGCGTGATATATTGTGCCTGGCGACATTAGTGCAGTGGCGAGTGACTGGCGACTCTAGTGTTATCTAAGGTAGGTACTTCTAGGTTGTTGATCTAGGCAGACAGTGGTAGGCTATGGAGGAGTGCTTCTCAACCTTTGTGTTCCCAGGCACCCACTTGTCCCTGTCACTGTGTTACGGGATGCCCCAGGTCCTGCTTACCCCCCCCCCCCCTGATAACCCCCCCTGATACCCCTGATCCTGCTGACCCCCCACCTGATACCCCTGATCATGCTGACCCCCCACCTGATACCCCTGATCCTGCTGACCCCCCACCTGATACCCCTGATCCTGCTGAGCCCCCACCTGATACCCCTGATCCTGCTGACCCCCCACACCTGATACCCCTGATCCTGCTTACCCCCCACCTGATACCCTTGATCCTGCTGACCCCCCCCCCCTGATACCCCTGATCCTGCTGACCCCCCCCCCTGATACCCCTGATCCTGCTGACCCCTCTATTCCTGACACTACCATTACAACTATCAGCACCCGCTCACCTCTACACAATGTCTGTTCTGCAATAGAACATTCGCGACTTCCGCTCCCACAGACGAGACCTAAATCTCCTGCTTTCTTGCTCTGAACCTCAAGTTACCTGCCGCCAAGACACTTTCCTGACTCACCCCCCTGTCTCAAGGCCCAATTCATGACCTCCTTCCTCCAACACATCCACATCCTTCCTCTGATCTATGTCACGTGGGTATCTCGGGCAACGAATTAACACGTTGATTCTTTGGGGCGCTCGGTCACTATGTCCCAATGCCCCCGTTTCCCAAACTTGCCAGCCTCCGACTACTACCCTTCCTTTAAATCTTTCCTATTCGACCGCTGGCAATCCTCCTGGACCACTTTCTCTGCCAATAAACTTCGCCTGATCAAACCCTCTATATCTCCATGGTCAAATCCTTACCACTCTAATAGACGTTGGGAGACTGCTCTCGCACGCTTACGCATAGGCCATACCAACCTCACACACTCCTATCTCATGTCACACGCCTCCCCAACCCTCTGCACACCCTGTCACGCTCCTCCCCAACCCTCTGCACACCCTGTCACGCTCCTCCCCAACCCTCTGCACACCCTGTCACGCTCCTCCCCAACCCTCTGCACACCCTATCACGCTCCTCCCCAACCCTCTGCACACCCTGTCAAGTTCCTCTCACTGTCCAACATGTCCTAATATCCTGCCCCCATCTTACTCCTGCCCGTTCCAGTTCCTTCCCTCATTTGTCCTCCCTTTCCCGACCTCCCTTTCTTGCGGACATACTCCCGGAATCCCCCTCCTCCTCCCTGGACAATGTAACCTCCTTCCTCCAACACATCCACATCCTACATCTGATCTAACCATCCTGCTGTAACATTCCGTTCTTTCCCCTTCCCTCATCGTTTCACTATTACTCTTAACCCTGACCCTTGATATGCTTTGCCATAGTGCCATATGACCTCTGATGGCTGGCACATTACCCTTTTTGGGCATTCAATCAATCCATCAATCCTCTGATCTAACCCTCCTGCTGTAACATTCCCTTCCTCTCCTCTAACCTAACCTAACCTAACCTAACCCTCCTGCTGTAACATCCCCTTCCTCTCCTAACCTAACCTACCTATCTAACCTCCCCTTCCTCCCCTTCCCTCACCGTGTCACTCTCTCTCTCTAACCCTGCCTTTGTTTTGCTTGGACCGCCTAGGACTCTGCAGTGGGCAACAGTGACTAGGATCTAGGCCGCTAGCAGCAACGGGAAGGTATTGTTAACCTTCAAAGATTATGTTTGGGTAATAGTGGTAGTAGTAGTAGAAGGGGGAGGAGAGAATAATTATCTAAGGCTGTGGTGGTAGAAGGGGGAGGAGAGAATAACTATCTAAGGCTGTGGTAGTAGTAGTAGTAGAAGGGGGAGGAGAGAATAATTATCTAAGGCTGTGGTGGTAGTAGTAGGAGCAGTGTATTTTTTAAGCAAATCTTACTGGGCGACATTCTTTGGATAGCCAGAAGGGTCAAGGCCTACCTGTTAAAATATAGTTTTTTGGCTACATCAACTTCACCTTTTGTATGTTGTGTATAAATAAAGATCCTATGCAGTAATAAGAGTGCACTTCTGGATCTAACACACACAGATAGATGAACCATTGTATCCAGGAAGGTGTTTATGAACAAATATCTTGTCGCCCAGTAGCTAAAATTGTTCTTACTGGGCGACAGTTTGCCATCACTGGGAGACATTTTGGTCGCCCAGTTACCATGTTAATTAAAAAATGCACTGAGTAGGAGTAGTAGAAAATAATTCTCTGTAATGCTGTGGTGGTAGAGGAGTAGTAGTAGTAGTAGTAGTAGTAGTAGTAAGTAGTAGTAGTAGTAGTAGTAGGAGTAGTAGAAAGAAATTTATAATCTCTTAATAAAAATTCCCCCTGGTTGGTGGTTGAGAGCCAGTACGCGTGTGTTGCGGCGAGTGTCTTCCCAGCACGCTCAGAAGTCCTGTGTGTGTGTGCGTGTGTGTGTCGTGTTCGTGCTTAGCCACTTATTATTATTGCGTGTAGGGTTACCGGTCATTTCGCCCACACGTCAATTCGCCCACAAGACATTTCGCCCACATGTAAGAGTCAATTCGGCCACACGATCCATGTCACGGAGTCATGTCACTATATCTTCCTCTGGCAGAAATGGAATGAACCACCAGTAACCTTGGGCGAAATGACTCCATAGTGTGGGCAAAATGACTCCATGGTGTGCCGAAATGGCATGTGGGCAGGGCCGGATTATGACCTCTTGGGGCCCCTAGGCTAATTCAATTGTGGGCCCCTCAGACGGAGCCACCCTCTAACTCGCTCGCACCCGATTTTTTTTTACATTATATAGCAAACTAAGTGAGCTGAAAAACAATCTCTACGCTACATTGACAACTAAGTGTTTTACTGTGTTTAGCACGATGATAAACACCCATGGACTGGGGCCCCATGATTTACAGCTAGGCTCCCAAACAGGGGCCCTTTATCTCAAATAAAGGCCTCAAACAGAGGCCCTTTATCTCAAATAAAGGGCCTCAGACAGGGGCCCTTTATCTCAAATTATTTGTAATTTTATTTTAAGTTAAATGAATTATTCAGCAATGCAAAATATCATTTTTCAAAAAAAATTATATATGGAAATCTTTTAGCAGGGACCCCAGGTTTGGGGCCCCCAAGCTTGAGGGGCCCCAGGCTGCAGCCTATACTAGCCTATAGGATAATACGGCCCTGCATGTGGGCGAAATGACCGGATACCGTGTGTGGCCATATAGACAGATGTAAATACAGGCGATGAAACACTTCCCAGCGCCTGTCTGCTTCATCGCCTGTTTTTATTATTATTATAATTATTATTATTATTATTATTGTTATTGTTGTTGTTGTTGTTGTTGTGTGCGGTTACAGTTTGTTGGTAATAAAACCTTGTGATTGACCTCGCCGCTCTTCAGTGCACCAAACCTTGACCTAGTGACCTCACACTGCACACAGGGAGGCAGCCGTGACCTCATCTCATCTTTCTGTTTAACCCCTTGAGGCCCAGAACGTAATTGCCATTGTAATTTGGGTACCATTAAACAACTTTTAGTGACTATAAGCAATATTTTATAGATATGACCTGTTTAGTATCCTTGTCCACTGGCTAATTTGGTATATTCAGTTACTATTCGTAACTTTATGGCTAACAGACAATTTTTTTATAACAAAAGAAAGCTCTAGGAAATAGGGAAAAACTGGTTCACAAATAGGGTGAATGAATGGCATGGTCTCAGTAGACAGGTAGTTAGTGCTGAGTCATTGGGGAGCTGGATAGGTTCATGGATGGGGATGAAAGGTGGATGTAGGTAGTGTTAGGTGACAGGAACTACCACGTGTAGGTCTCGCGGCCTCTTGTAGCTTCCTTATTTTCTTATGTTCCTATGTTCTCTGGGCGTGAAGGTGTTGCCAGAATGATGACGTAGTGAGAGGAGAAATATTAGGAACACTTCGCTTCTTATGGATATTTTATTGAGTCGTTGAGAACCACATCAAATAACAAGTACAACAGACTAGTGCACAGTACTCAAGCCCTGTTTTTGTGGTCCAAGCAGTCTTGGATTACGAAGACCACTCCAATAACACTTGCTGAAATGTGTGTTATACTGCATTGCGATAGTGTTTGCAAGGTTTTGGACTGATTATTATTTCGGCCCCTACCAAGCTTGTGTTGTTGTTGCAGAGACCAATCCGTTTTCAATTGCGAGAAAAAACGGTCTCTTCGTACCAAGACGATGCTTGGACGACAAAAACACGGCTCAAGTACAACAGACTAGTGCACAGTAGTAACTACCTTGGACTCATTAGTGGGTATTTATAGCAGTGCAGTTGAGAGAAGGACATTGATATAGATATGATAGCATTTATAAGTCCCCTTAAGCACCAGGGCATCTTGAAAGTCTGTCTGCCATGGCCTGTGTGCTGCTGCTGCTGCTTGCTTTTACACCACTGCAAACGTTGGTCAAAAAGATTTATTAGTAAAAAGCAGTGATATAATAGGTCATGTTTCATCTTGACCTGACCTCATGACCTGTACAGTTATGCTATGGTATGTGAGGAGACACCCATCTGACCTCATGACCTGTACAGTTATACATGCTATGCTATGCAATGCTATGTTATGTGAGGAGACACCCATCTGACCTCATGACCTGTACAGTTATACATGCTATGCTATGCTATGCTATGTGAGTGAGGAGACACCCACCTGACCTCATGACCTGTACAGTTATACATGCTATGCTATGCTATGCTATGTGAGTGAGGAGACACCCACCTGACCTCATGACCTGTACAGTTATACATGCTATGCTATGCAATGCTATGTGAGAGGAGACACTCACCCTTAGGAGCAGTGGCGGGGGCGGCAGTGGTGGTATGTAGGGCGTTGAGTGCCGCTATTTCTTCAGGCGTTGGAATGAAGGCCTTGACAAAGGAGGGGATGAAGGCGCCCACAGCTGTAGGCAGGGAACACACACCACTATTACTGAACAACAGAAGGACAGAAGGAAGCTACAAGAGGCCGTGACTCATAAAAACATAAGGACATAAAGGGGGGGGAGAGTTAGTACCTGCAGGAGGTCCCACAGGGGCGGGGCCAGGGGCGGGGAGGGCCTCTGTGGTGGTCACAGCAACCACCGCCAGGAAACAGCACAGCACGAAGGTACGCATCTTGTTGCTGTGGGGATAAATAATCACACCCTTC